>JAXGGA010008726.1:0-55206 GCA_038373865.1 Uloborus plumipes
TCCATTCTGACCAGGGAAGGAACTTCATCTCTGCTGTGTTTAAGGGCCTATGTAAAATCCTCAAAATTGAGAAAACTCGAACGACACCACTACACCCACAATCGGACGGCATGGTGGAGAGATTCAACAGGACAATCCTTAATAATCTCTCGCTTATGGTCTCCAAAAATCAACAGGATTGGGACAAGAAACTTCCTCTGTTCCTGCTGGCCTACCGCAGTGCTGTCCACGAGACCACCGGATATTCCCCATCACAGATGCTCTTCGGCCGAGAGCTTCGGCTGCCTTGTGATCTCGTCTTCGGTCTCCCTCCAGATGCGCCTTCATCGCCTGAGGAGTACGTCCAGGATCTCCAGGCCCGGTTGGAAGACGTTCATCACTTCGCACGGGAGCGAATCAACATCGCGACGGAGAAGATGAAGACCCGATACGACACAAGGTCCACTGGTCATGACTTTCAAGAAGGTGACAAAGTATGGCTATGGAATCCCATCCGACGTAAAGGTCTGTCACCCAAATTGCAGTCGCATTGGGATGGACCCTACACAGTCCTCCACCGGCTGAACGACGTCGTAGTGAGGATCCAGAAGTCATCACATTCAAAACCTAGGGTTGTCCATTATGATCGGCTAGCCCCATACTATGGCCATAGTTCGTAAAGTAAATCTAAAGCTACCATGGTAATTTGTTTGTAAATTTTGTAAATAACTTTTGCCTTTAATTGTTTGTAATATTACTCTATCAATGTTATTATTTCGTTCATGTTCTCATTGTTATTGTTTATCATGTTTATGATTGGTCATCATGTAATGTGTGCATCTGTAAGTCTTCCCTTGCTTCCTTTCTGGGGATTGTACTGCCCGGGACGTGCAGTCCTTGGGAAGGGGGCAATGTTACAAATCTTGTAAATAGTTGTTGTTTTTCCTGCCTTGCATCATTTTCATTAGTTTTGGTTTTATCTGACGTCATGTTGCAAAAGTATCTGAAGATATCACTTTTATCACTTGTATACCGGCCCCGTAACACTTTGTAGTTTTTACACTTGCCCTAACTTTAATAAGCGTGAAGACATTTTCGCTCGGAGTGGTGTTTTTCTTTTTATTTCTAGCGTTTTCTTGAATGAATTGTTTAAAGTTATGAATGATTTGGAATATTCCAGATATTACTAGAAAGTTGTCGGGAATTCTTTCCGTGTATAAATAGCTGGCCTTGAACACAAGTCAGTCAGTTCTTTTCAGATGTTGATTTCTGAGAGTGCTCGTTTTTATTCGCTTTGGGCGAATGTTGTTTTTGCTTTTGTAATTTCTTAATTACTGTTCACGTTAGATACGTGGTGCTGAGTTACTGTTGAGAGTACAGTGTACTGTTTGCTGCCTAATTGCTGGATGTTTAGCAATTGTTTCCTGCTCTTATTGTAAATAGTGTACATACTTGTAAATAAATTTATAGTTACTTCCTCAAGATTGGAATGCTCATTTGAAGAAAGTTGAAGGTGCTACGGACTCGTTACAATATAAACAAAAGATTTTTCCGACCCACCCTTTAAAAAACGTTGAGCAACGTCGTGAAAAGGAAAGTAAAGAGTAAAGTAGTGCTTCCAATCAAAGCCAGCATTTCTGAAGTTGTGATGCTTCTAATTTAATAAGAAAGTCAGGAGTGCCCGATGGGAGGTCACTGTGACCTCCCAATAATTTCCGTATTCGGCACATTTTGCTGACGATTCGGCAATTTGAAGACAATGTTGCAACATTAAGATTATTTGTTATTTTTAGTTTTTAGAATTTTTTACTTCCTTTTACGTAGTAAAGGAAGTATTGTGATCGCGAAAAAAAAGTCAGTCAAATTTGAGTCTAAATTTTGATTTTGCTCACCCCCGAATGAATGTTCAGTAGTTTTTTCGACCTTTCAGCACGTGCATATGTACCTACCAACATATAAGCAGCCGAAAAATCCTTTTCAACCACCCCCGAGTTAGTTACGACGAGTTTTCTCGTGACGTCTGTATGTGCGTATGTGCGTATGTGGGTCGCATAACTCAAAAACTATATGCCGTAGAAGCTTCTAGCTTGGTATGTAGGCTCTGAGGATGGTCTAGTTGTGCACCTCCCCTTGTGGTTGCATTTGAATGTTCCCAAGGGGGTGTTTTACCCCTTTTTTGGGGTAAATCAGTGTTAATTTCAATACAGACTCAAGTGATATGAATTGGCGCGACCACTTGGCGATATTTCGCCAATATTTTTGTCGCCAAGTATTTGACGCCAACTTGGCGACATATCGCCAAGTTGGCGACAAATTTGGCGAAAAAAAAATTTTTTGCATTTGGGTTCAATTTGGCGCTATTGGCGATATTTTGCGAAAAATTCACTGAATGATATTAAAATCAGCAATATTTAGAAAATTAACCATCTACTTATATTAAAAACTGAGTATCTTTCTAACTATCTTTCTTTCTAACTATCTTTCTTTCTAACTATCTTTCTAACTATCTTTCTATCTTTCTATGTCACGCTTCTTTCTCCTGAACGCCAATGACCTGAAAGTCGAACCAGGTACCGATAGATAGGTAATTTTTCAGGCTTCATTAGTTTCAATTGATATAATTATACGATTTTAATTAGCAAAGATATCAATTAATAAGTAGTCAAGTTTAAAGCGATTAAGCCTAATAAATGATTAAATATGAAATCCATTCTTGCATTGCAAAACGTGGTTGCCATGAAACAGTGATAAAAATGATAATGAGAATTTTGAATGAAGGCTTAACTAAATCAAACACGAAACTCATAAGCGGGCCACTTACGTAGAATTTTTATCGCTAGCTACTGGTAATATTTTGAAACATTTATTTGTTGAAGAGCCATCTACTTATATTAAAAACTGAGTATCTATGTCTGCTTTTTTCCTTTGAGCGAGCTGAACTTACTGAAACTTTCCTCACCATCTTGAAGGCGTGAAGCATCTCAATAATTCGAATGATTTTTTTTATACATATAGGAAAAAAGTAAAGGCGTGAAGCGCCTGTAAGCGAGCCGCCTTGGCGGGGAGTACTTTCTTTAAATTTTTTTCTCACTACTTTCAGGGCACGAAGTGCCCGTGCAACGCCGGACCACGTGCGTGGTATGTCTTGAAATCGAATGAACATTAAATTATATCAAATAATATAACTTCAGAATGAGGTAAAAGTTAGAGAGGGGAGACGTTATGCATCAACATGCCGCAGGAAGCTAATCTAGCTGCCCTGGCAGCTAGTTGTAAAATATTTTTTGCATTGTTTCGTGGCAGATTAGGGGAGTAAATATTTGAATTGTTACCTTGCTCACTCCAAGCACTTTTTTTAACACTTAAGGCAACTACTAAGAAATTTACACGTCAAAGGAAGTAGTGTGGGGTCCATACCAGATTTTTTTAAAAGATTCCTAATATTTTTTCTCACTAAATGTTATGTATGTACGACATTGTGCACTGTGCATGCTTGTATAAAATCATGCAGTAAAATTAGAATTTCGTTCGGCAAATTGATAATTTTCCAGCAAAAATTTTAGTTCAGGGCGTCCCTGACAAAAATTACCGAAAACTAAGACGAAGTAGTACCACAACAAGCAAATGGTAAACACTTGTGATGCAATGTTGATGACGAAATGAAATCAGTCTCATTTGGGGGAAAATAAACAAGAAAGCTAAGAGCATCATCACGAGAAATAACTCCCAGGGGGTGAAGAAACGAGATCGCCGAAAACATCCTTCAGCAAGGCCACCCCATTCATTTCCCAAAGCACCATCCCCTTCCCCACCCCTGGCCGAAGAGAAGAAGATCATTCCCGTCGGAGCGATCGTCCCGAGACGTGACTGAAATGAAGAATCTGGCGGCAAAATGCACTGGGTGGCTGACTCAGAGCGAACGCTTGTGGAAGTACTTAGAGCAGTGTTTCCCAAACTTTTTGAACTCATAGCCCCCTTCAAGACGTTGACTGACACCTATCACCTCCCCTCCACCTTTTTTTAATCGAAGAAACCATAAGTTAGCGCAAGTGAACATCCATATTTTAAAAATATTAGTACCTAACGTTAATTTGAAGTAAAATGCACGCAATAAAGCATATGAAACAGAGATAGTCATTATACTCACCTTGCTGGCAAAAAAAAAAAAAAAAAAAAATCACCATTTTCATGTGTAGGGGTTAACACAACGTTTCCGCAAAGAACTCGTATTTTTCCAGAAAAAAGCACTTTTAAACTCACAGTAAGACACGAACTGATATTTTTAAGGTGTAATATCTAATTCATAAAATTGTTATACCTATATGCAGGAAAAATAATCAAATTTAGTGAGAATTAATACATCTTTTTTAGGAGGGTAGTTTGACTTTTTTTTCATTGATATCTTGTGTTTCGTTTATCTCAAGAACCAGATCCAAAAGTAAATGCATACTGCGTAGGTGTAATGCGTTTACAAAAACCAGTATCAAAATAAGTGCCGCAGATTTTTTAATTTTTGTTGTTCCGCAGTGTTATCGATGCTTTTCTGAAATTCAGTTTACCATTGATGCTTTGAGACGTGTACTGTCTGTTTGCATATTGTGCGCTTGGCAGCCACTGACGCTTCCATCTGAAAAAGCGAAGATAGGTTTAGGATGCGCACTTCTCGATGCCTTTAGCTTTTGTTCGCTTACTACTTCCTCGTTGCTTTTCCCCCCTATTTCGAGAAAGTCCGAAGAGACTTGGCGCGTGCGCAGATGCGGCGGAGGTCGCACGAAAAAAATTTTAGACAGTATATTTCGCCATCGATGTCGCATCGGGACTCAGAATCGTTTTCCTTCGGAAGTCGATAATTGAGTTAGTTTTTCGAAAAAAATCGACATTTCAGACAATTGGCACTTTAAAACATCAACTATCGATGCTTTTCAGTTGAAGCATTACTTTAATACCGTTGATGTTTTGAGACGTCAATTTTTCGTCATCCATGTCGCATCTAAACACAGAATCGATTTTCTCTGAAAATCGATATTTCGATTATTTTTTTGAAAAATTGATAATTCAAAGTATCGTTGTTCTTCCATCGATGCATCATTAGCATCGATGTTTTGAAACATTCAGATATTTCGTCATTGACGTCGTATCTCAAATCAGTATCAGTTTTCTTTGAAAGTCAATAGCTGTATTGATTTATCGAAAAATCGACATTACAGATCGTTTCTGATTCAGGACCTCGATGTTTTCAAACGAAGCATCACTTTAATACCATTGATGTTTTGAGACGTCCATTTTTCTTCATCGATGTCTCATATAAAAACAGAATTAATTTTCTTAGAAAGTCGATACTTCGATTAATTTTTTGAAAAAACGATAATTCAAAGTATCGTTGTTCTTTGGTGAATTCGTCAATACCATCGACGTTTTGAAATGTCTATGTTTCGTCATCGATGTGGCACCCTAATCATAATCATAATTTTCCTAGAATTGTATCCTTGTGCGTTTTGTGTAATCGCAGCTTCGTGAGTAATCAATGTGAATTCACCCCTTCAAAGTGTTGCAGAAAAAAAAAACGGTGGCTTAGGGCACAAGATCTGAAGGATGTAATAACACATTAATAAATCATCAACGTAAAGAACAGCAGCACTTTGGTTAGTAGAAAGGAAAACATTAGGCTTTAAATTGACCACGATTATTTCATTCATATTTTTTTATGAATATATTATATGTTAGTAAGTATGTAGATGACCGCAGAATGTCTAATTAGGTGGACTGGGTACAAATATTCAGCGAATTTTCAGCAATGGATTACAATTAAAAAAAAATCTACGACAACAAAACTAAAGTAAATAAGAATTAAAACCATGATTGTAATTTGTATCCAGTGAAATATAAAAGCTACACAGTTAGTGCTGCTAATACTAACGCTTTGTTTCACATAGCTTCTGATTTGGGTTCCGTTGAAACGGAGTTTCTGTCAGTACTTTTAAAATAATAAATTTATAAATTAATAGTTAAATAATGCTTTAACAATAAATTCTTATACCTCAATTTTTTTTCCTATTCACAAAATACGCTTAAATGCTTTAATAACGCTTAATAGCTAAAATGTTTCAATCAAACTTTTTTAACAAGATTAGAAAATTGATTTTTTAAGTGACGAATTTAAATTAAACTATAAAAATGTTAGTTTTATGGAACCCTTGACGGATCTTCGAGGAACCCTGGTGTTCTATGGCAAACAGTCAAAGAAACGCAGCTCTAAATTAGAGCTAGAAAAATACCAGGCATCCGCTCAATATAAGCGCTAGGTTTTAGAACTGGAAGTCTAAAATTCGGAATAAAAATATTCTGAAATTTCAACATGCATTTTGGTATGATCTCAATTTTTCCATAAATGTTAATATCTGAAGAGGCAAGTGGATAAAGGTGGTTTGTGACAATTTTGGAAAAGCTTACTATATACCATAAATAAAGGTGAAAAGGTTTTTTTTTTTTTGAAAGCTCTTTCTAGAAATTAAAAAAAAAATGTCCCACATCACCTTTATTCACTTGCCCCTTCAACGGTGTATGTGAGTGAACACAATTGAACACACACTTATTTGAATTTATATAAATCGGCGAAATTCAAATGTCCCACATCACCTTTATCCACTTGCCCCTTCAATTGCTTGCCTACATTTTGGCTGCTGTTTACGACACAACTTCACCTTGGAAAAACTCCTCAGAGAATGTGTTAGCTGCAAGCGCTTATTTACTAAATTTCTTAAAAAGTCAAGTAGTGCAATGTTTTAAACATCAAATTTAGTTGAGAACTAACGAATTAAGACTTAACGCAAAGGTTACTGAATCATTCCATAGAAATGTCAACTTCAGCCGAAGAAAAAAAAAAATACCGAAGTGAAAAAAGTATCAAAAAATAAATAAATAAATAAATAAAAATCGTACAACATAAGTTAAAAAAATTTGAAAAAGTATTGTAATTGTCACTGAGAATTGCCATAATAAATAGTTTGTAGTGTGTTTACTGCATGTTATTCGATGGTTACGTTAGTCACACTCCATCTTGAGTAAAAGTGACACTTAAGACTAAAAAAAATTAAGATTTAATAAATGTGTTTTATGTTTTTAAAAGACAACTTTACACATTTTTCAAATATATCATTCAATTTTTTACACTTGCTTAACTCTGAGAATTTTTCGCATGAGCATTCATTTTCAGGGTTGCAAAAATGTTACGTTAGTCACACTGCTATTTTGGTTGGAAAAAAATTCTACTGTCAGTAATTTTGTTTTAAATTCACAGCAGAAATGATGCATAGATACCATGTATATTGTAAATCCATGAGCATAACTAAAAAATATTTTTTATCCTTTAAGTTACAAGTAAAAACAGTTACAAAATCAGCTCTGAATGTTACTTTAGTCACTATGGAATGACCCAACTACTTTATTTAAAGCATAGTAAACTAACTTAGCATTAGCTGTTTGAAAAATGCGCCCTATGCCCTTTCTCACATACAGAAAAATTGGACGAGACCTTTTTTGTCCGGTATTTCTCAACCACTTTGGATAACCAAGGGTCTACCTAAGTTCGTAAATCAATGTTGCTAACTTAAATTTGACGAGAGACAAAAAAGAGAGAAAAAGAAATGAACGAACCAGAAAAGCAGTAAAGTCTGTCTGCAACAGTCTATTATACAGCTTGTGTAATTACATGCAAATTAGTCATTACCCAGATCGTAAAAAGTTTTTGACCTTTAATGCAATGGGAAAATAAAGAAATGCAAATAGAGGATTACACAGTTTAAAGCGACATTGTATCAACGTTAATACAGAGAAAAAAGTTGGAGAGCTCAGAGAAAAGGCTGCTGCTAAAAAATGGAAGTGAGAAGTTCTTCCAGAACTAAATAAGCCGCCTACTTACTCGCACATAGTTATGGATTTTCAACATTTATTCAGTTTCAAATTGCTTCCTTTTTTTCTACCTCGACAAGAATAAATGAGAAACCCATCGTCATTTTGTTCATTCGAATATATCGCTTTCTTGTCCAAAAATATTAAACAGCAAAAAGTTTTTGCTTTAAATTTGAAACTACACACACACACACATGCACACACATAAACACACACAGCGCCTCGATGGGAGTTCACGGGAGGACACTGTGACCTTCCAATAATTTCCGTATTCGGCACATTTTGCTGACGCTTCAGCAATTTGAAGGCACAGTAGCAACATTAAGAGTTTTTGTTCTTTTTAGTTTTTTGAATTGTTTTTTTAATGCTTTTTCTCAATAAATGTTATGCATATACGACATGTGTGTATGCTTGTATTTTATCATACGGTAAAATTGATAATTTTGCCCCTTGCAAAAATTTTAGTTCGGGGCGCCCCTGGTTGTAGCAGTATTAATTTTTATAAAAAACTTTGTTTTTTATTTTGTCATTGAACAGCCTTTTTCTTTGTTATGTGAATGAACAGGTTTTTTTTTGCTCAGTCAATGAACAGCCCTTTTTGTATATCTGTTCAGTCGATGGTCAGTCGTTTTATTTCTCTGTTTAGTCAATGAATAGTTTTTTCTTTGCTCAGGCAATGGTCACTCGTTATCTTCTTTTTAAAGCCAATGAAGAGCTCTTTTTAAGTTATTGAGAAACTTTTTTCTTTGTTCAGCGAATGAAGAGCCTTTTCCTTATTTTTAGTCTATGAACAGCATTTTTCTTTTTTGTTTAACAAGTAAATAGTCTTTTCTTCCTTTGTTTTTTCCCAGCGAAGAGGCTTTTTTTTTTCGTCTGATCAATGACAGCATTTTTCTTTTTTTAGTCAATGAACATTTTTTTGTTCAATTAATAAACAAAGAACAAAGACAAATTCTGTTTATCTGAATTCGCTGCATTTCTGCCCCAAGTCGCAATTTAGACTCCTATTTACAAAGCAACAGATTAAAAAGTCTTAAATTTCATTTTTACCTTGCCAAAGAAATTATATATTGATTGCCTCCAGCAGGGTTCGGCGATTTATATCAAGCGTACCTACATATCAAGATAAGTATCCGATATATGTTTTAAAAATATCATGATTTTGATATTATTTATTAATTAATTATTATTATTATTTTTTATTTATTTATTTTTTCTACCAAGATATTTTTAATAAAAAATATTAATCATATGCTTAGTATTAATTTATTATTCAAATAATCACAAAGTGATGCGATGTTTATATGGTACATTAATTTATTATTTCTATAATATAATGTATAAATAAAAATATTCCTTTCAGATTTTATACATAAAATTATTAGTTATGTAACAATTTTAATACAGATTAAAACTGCCTAGTTAAATATTTAACATTAATTTGAGATCTATAAGTTGCAATAGTGATGAAATAAAATAAACAACTGATCTGAGGACACATTTTTACTCAAAGATTTTAATTTGTATTAATTGAAAATATCGGATATTATATTAAAATATCCGAATTACATCAAAATATCGGATATTTTCGAACTCTGGCGTCCAAATATTTTAATTAGAAAAAGCGTTCTACGTAATATAAAAATTACCGAATATTTGTATTTGCCTACATCATTTAATCAAAGCTCTGTAAATTGTTATTTTAGGCTACCACATTTAAATGGCGTTTTCTGCGCTCCTTTTTTGTTGCATCTTGACAAGCGCGATATAACAAGATCGTTTTGCATTTCAAATCAAAACAAGATGGCTAAAAAAATCAAAAAGAGAAAACTTCCGCCAAAAGAAGCTTTTCTCAACTCAAGCGAATCAAAACAAATCGACAAATTCACTTCACTTCGTACACAAGTTTGACTCATGGCGAAAAGCAATAAGTAGCTCTGATGAAAATACCTATACATAGAAATCTAACTCAGAGCTCGTAAAAGTAATCATTCAAGGAAATTTTCATAGAAAATGCGATGCTTATTTTTTCAAAATTAGAGCTTCAAAAAATAAACGTGGAGATGTGAAATCCTCATTCTGATTGCATTTCAGTCAAAGAAAATCATGCTTTAATGTATACATATTTTCTGCCTCTGGTATAAACTAATTAAAATTGAATTTGAAAACATTCTTTTTCCTCTCCTTTTTCAGTAAAAAGAAAAACATTTCCCCTAAACATTGCTGTTACGGAAAATTGCGCCTACTGTGTAGTTTTTTGTAAGAAGCAACTTCAAAACCAAAGTATGGTCTGAGTCCTTTTCTTAAAAGTGGGTTGAGGTGAAAGCGTTTTAAAAAAGGGAACTATTAATTTGTGAGAAAATTCGGATCAAAATCAGATTTGAGGGCAATTGTTATTGGGCTGGGTTTTTCTCTCTTTTTTTAAAACTTCATAACACTGTAATACACAAGTTGTTGTATTTGTAGTTGTCTTGTGCAGCTATGGTGGCAATTTGGGGTTCACTGCTTCACTCTTCCAACTTTACGGTCATTCGGTGTGAAGTCCGACTTCCACAGTACACACTAGTCATAGGGACCCGGTTACAGAGTAGGCAACTATTCACAGCACAACAACGCATTTGCACAAAGAAAGGACAAGGACAGGAGAGGGAAAGTGCATCCTTGCCCAAACCGGAATTCGAACCCGAAATCTCCCCATCCAGTCAGAATTCTATGACCACTAGACAAGATGGCCGGCTATAATATAGGGTAAGTGCTTCAGTAGTCGGCCAGTCTCCAGTAGTCGGCCACAATGACATAAAACTCCTTATAAATAGTACATTTTTAATTCAAAATCAGATATGACGCATTCACACATTCATGTTCCTATCCTCAATCATCAACCAGTATGACAGTTAAGTTTTGGGTACTTTTTTGAATTAGTAATGAGTCATTTCACTTTGAATGGTGTGCCCGTCATCCAAGATTGCGATTCTGCTTATTTTTCAGCTAAGCAAGGGCGTAGCTAGGGGGGTCAGGGGGGTGCAGCTGCACCCCCCTAGATCAGAGCCAATTGGAGGTCACCATGACCTCCCATTTTATTTATTTTTTTGATAAACGATTTTGTCCCCTTTCATGCTTTTCATTGTAACATGCTGGTCATCAACATGTTACTACAAAACTAATGTTTTGTTCTTTTAGAAATATTTTATACCATCCATTGGTTTAAGGTGTGCATGACTGAATAAAGTATAGTTTCTTTGAGTTCATAATTTCTTCCCTTTTTTGTGCAAATAGACTTTCAAGCACTTTTTTCTCTTTCTTTCTTGCTTTCTCTTTTTGTTTTTAATTTTTGGGAATTTTATATAAACTGCATTATTGTATCTAGTATTGATTACTTTTCAGAAAATGAAAGTAAGCTTGCCTGTTTTTGAGGAGAAAATTTTTAATTTACCGAATGAAACTCAGAACTTTACTGAATGATTAAAAAATAAATAAATAAAATACAATAATGCATACTTATCTATGTCTACCAAAAGAGACGTGAGGTATCACGACGATAAATAAATAAATTAATTAAAGAAAAAAAAAATAAAACAAAAAAGTTCAGCCTGCAATACTGTCTCACTGTTTTCAAATTTCATCAGCTAATTTGTCCGGATAAGAACTTTTTGGGAGGTCACAGTGACCTCCTATTAGGGTGCCACTGCTTGCACCCCCCTAACGTGAGTCCTGGCTACGCCCTTGCAGCTAAGATGATTCTGTGGCCGACTACTGGATCATTTACTAGTGTTGACAACAGCTTGGATTTTAACATATATTTTTTTTTTAATTTCTGAAACAAGTAGGTGATTCACTATCAAAAAGGTTCATTCTAAAGTTTTACCTTGTTTTTGTTGCTGTATTGATAGCTGAAAGTTCTTGGTTAGCCAAGATCAACAAAAGATCTCTTAAATGGCCAACTACTGGTGCTGTTACCCTACTACAAAAAAATAAAAATTAGGTGATAGTAATGTATAATATATTGTACCCCCTCGGAAATTAAACCCTGGCTACTCAACTGTAAGGTGCGGTCCTCGGATTTAACCCTCTATGCCCCGACGGGACTCAGAAGTCCTGCCTATATTAATTTAGTAGTCTGAATCCTAAATTGCTGGAGCCTTGCTGAAGCTTTTGAGTACCACTCCTTGTACTTCGCTGAGAGGCCGGCAGATGGTATCTGCGATCGGAAATAGTTTTCCTGGGAGACCTAAGGCGTAGGGGACCTTAGACCCCCAAAAGTTTCAAAATTTTTATTCTCGGTAAAAATGTTTTTGATGTATTTGCAACTCAAAAATAAATAAATATATATATATATATATATATATATATATATATATATATATATATATATATATATATATATATATATCTAATATATAAAATTCTCGTGTCACAGTTTTCGTTGCCATACTCCTCCGAAACGGCTTGACCGATTTTGATGAAATTTTTTGTGCTTATCCAGTATCTATGAGAATCGGCCAACATCTATTTTTCATCCCCCTAAATGTTAGGGGTAGTCCACCCATAATTTTTTTTTGTTCGCACATAACATCTGATCTACTGAACTAAAACAATATGTGTTATCGTAAATCCTTACTTCAATGAGCGACCCGATGGTCAAGTGGTTCTGCGCGTCAGGTTGAAGTTCCTGATGGAACGAGATCGAATCCAGGCCCGCAAGGATTTTTTCGAACAGCTGCATGTTTTTTTTTTAAATGATTTTAATGATTGTAATGTCCTTATGCATCCCCTCATGGGGATCTACCCCATATTTTTTTATAGTACAAAATGACAGTTTTGGTCGGATCTTTGTTAAAATTGGCAATGGGGTCCTTCAATGCTCTAGAATTTTCTTATGGACGTTTGCGCCATTTTTGGGGGCTTTGAATCGATTGTGGCAATAAATGGTTTTTGATTTGCGGCACTTATATTATTTTTTTCAAAAATTATATACACTATCAATTATATTATGTTAATTTTTGTACCTTTATAAAATTCTGTATTTTATACCTTGCATTTACGTCAAATTCAAGGTAAAATTAGAAGTCAAAAATTCTGAAGAAGATAAATATATGTTAAAAATTAAAGTAACTATTTTTTGTGATTTTCATATTGGTTGTGACCAAAAAACATCATTACAAACAAATAAAATGTATTGAGCACAATTAGTGTTGAGTTATTAGGCAAAATCTGCTGTGTAAAGTTTTTTTTCACTGCGAGAGGGGGGGGGGGATATGAACGACCATTAAAGTGACACAAATTTTTAAAAAATAAAGGTTGGATCTTCAATTATCTTGCTTCGTAATTTGAACTCGCCCCGGCTGTGCAACGGTACGCGATTAGTCATTCAAAAATTTATGAAAAACGTGATCGAAGCCAGGATTTTAAATGGCAAGTTCAGAGGTGAAAATATACTCATACCACGGATTCATATTATACCTACAGATGTGCCAATTCAATTCAAACGTATTCAGTTTCCGATTAGATTGGCATTTGCAATGACTATCAACAAATCCCAAGGTCAAACGATGTCTGTTTGTGGCTTAGATTTGAGAACACCTTGTTTTTCACACGGACAATTATACGTGGCATGCTCTCGAGTGGGTAAACCATCCAGTTTGTTTGTGTTAGCTAAAGATGGACTAACAAAAAATATTGTTCATGCTATAGCATTAAGAGATTGATATTGTTTAATAGTGTTACTGTCGTAATTGTTTAATTAATGATATATAATTTTAAGGAATAAATTATAATAACTTAAAAATAATGTTTGCCTTTTGTTATTTTTATATTCCCTCATCGTTCACAGCGCTCCATGCCTATTTCACGCATATACCACATTCTTACATACATACAATATACACATTCTACCATACATATACTTACAATAAGTAAGCTATTTGTTGTCTACACTAGAAATTACTAGGAAATTATTTATATGGCAAAACAACGTTTGCCGGGTCAGCTAGTATATATATATATATATATATATATATATATATATATATATATATATATATATATATATATATATATATCTGTGGCTTGGTGGCTTGGTTCTAAAAGGGCCAATGTCAATTTTTTTCACATTCTGTGTTATTTGCATTAAAAGTTTCCAATTTAGTAAAACTCTAATTCTACAAAGGCCAATGTCTATATAATATATAATAATATCTATATTATATATTATATAAATTATTATATATATTATATATTTATATAGATAATATATAATTTATATAATTTATAAAAAATTTCATATGATAAAATAATGTTTCTTTACACTAACAATAAACACATAAATTAAAATAATAATGGAAATCTTAATATAAGAAAGTTATAGCATTCAAAAACATCTCAAATATCTTTCATCGCCTTTTTCTCGAAACTAACATTTTTGACTTAGGTCCTTTTAGAACAAAGCCACAGATGTATAAAAATTCATTGTTAAATTAATTTGGTACATAAATTATTTAAAAAAAAAAGGGGTTTGGCACCACTGCATTAATCTGGTAAATAAAATCACTCTTATCTTCCGACTTGATCACGTATTGTGACACACATAGAGCCCAGAACCGAAAATAAATATTTCCGTTTACATTTGAATGATTTCTGCTGTTTTTATACATATCTTCATGCTTGGTGGCACACCAAAGAGTACGCGCGGTGAATCTTTAATGCCAGCCGACACTTTCTCATCCACTTATTGTTCTTTTTGATAAAAAATAGCAAAATCGAAATATTTTCAGGAATCAAGCGAGGCATAGTTAGAAGCGCCAAGCTGCCTTCTAAAGTATTGCAGATACTCAAATTTATTTGCTACTGCAGAGGTTGTTTTTTCAATCGCTGAAGCGTGGTTGGTCATGAAGTCCAATGACCAGAGGGAAAAGCACTGCAACATATTTAATACTTGATACAGGAAGCCAATTTGCTTACATATGGCATCGTGTTTACGCAACAATTCTACATGATTTGATAGAATCTAACTATACTAACTTCGTACCAAAAAAGTTGCTACCTTTGGTCGAAAATTTCATTCCAAACTGTTAGCTTGCTTGAATATTTTGTACTAAATATTGAAACTGGTGACTTCATTATTTTATCTAAACATTTTTTTGACGTTTCCGGGTGCTACGCAAAAACATTTACTTATGTGTTTCCTCTTTAAATCAGAACCAAATTTGATTTGAAAAATTCAGGTTTTTCACACTATTAACCCGTTACCACTCAGTGATCTATTCATAGATCACATCTTTTCAGACTTCTCACTAAAAACTCTTCGTTTTTATCGTTGCTTATTCTTATTGGCTGGTTTCCTATTGAATCAATTTCCAATAGGAAACCAGCTATTCTGATATAATGATGGTACAGTCCTCACAAAATGCGGCGTGGATCAAAATTGGAATCAATTTGCCGCAGGGGGTGCGTGTAATCCTCTTCTCCCTTTCAGAACTCTGCAGTTCTGTCATCTACGGAAAACGGAAAAGCGGACTAGTTCATTAGTAACTGGTAACTGCATTTACAGGGCTACTTTTCGATTTTCCTTACAGTTTCGAACATTAATTACCACACTTAATCGTGAATTCCATGTACTGCCTCTAGTTACATATCTTGTGCATGTAAGCAACGCATTATCAATAAAATTAACCAAACATTTAATCCTGAAAGCGCCAAGTTCTACTTTTCAACGAGGATTGCGAGGTAAAATTTAGTTGTTTCTTTCCAGCTGATTTCCCTTCGATTTCATAATTCAGGCTTAGTCACTCCACACAGCAATTCCGGTACACATCTTGCTTAAACGTTAAAGTTATGATTACATGTTTTTAACTCGATGCTTAATCAACCACCTGGAAATTCTGCTTCAAAGAATGCATCCGCTATCTCAAACTTCAGCAATAAGCTACATTTTAAAGTTCTGTTAATCCTACTACATTCGATTGATGCTTATACTGCTGCATCATAATATCCGATTTGTATACTTGAAATCAGAATAATTTCGAAGCAAATTAGGTTTTTATTTTTTAGTTAATCCTCCTTTTGAAATGAAAAGGACATTGGTCACTCTTTAGTCCTCTGTAGCAATGTTCAGGAAGTACTGTACAGTTTTGATGGTACTTCTTGAATTTATACTGTACTAGCTGTGTGGCCCGGCTTTGCCCGGCGCGGTTTTACATTGAAAGTAAAAGTTATGTCAAGTGACGTGTGACAAAAAAATTTCCGATTAGAATAAAGTCAATCAAATTTTGATGGTACGCTGGGCGAAAAATGAATCAGTAGCCAAGAAAGTTTTTATTCCCCCGCCATAAGAAGAGCTAAAAGCAAAAGGAAGAATTTTATTTGTTCGTCATCAAGAAAGAAAGTGGCAACACCTCATTCTCGTAAATGATTTCTTTCGCGCTATTTAATTTTTTTAATGCTCGTGCAGACGATATTAATAAATCCTATTTAAAATCGATTTTTACTAACTTAAAAACTGCTGTATCTTTTTTCTGGGCGCAGTTAGCGGTGAAGAGATTTCAAAACCTTTGGAAGGAAATCCTCCCTAAAAGATATTTTTCGTGAGCTTTCCAATGAGACCAAAATTGAGAAAATCCGATAATTATTTCGAGTAGAAAGAGCAATTTTACGCCACTTTCGGGTTCTTAAATTAAAATTCGAACTTATCCGTACTGTTTTGGCGCTCGAAAACCCCGCCTACGACCCTTCCCGAGGGGTCAAGTATCTCCCTGCCAAATTTGGTCTAGATCCGACGTAAACTGAGGATTTCTATACGACACATACATACACACACACATAAATTCTCTGTTTTATTAATATTGATTATTATCTTTATATGGAGAGAGATATACATGTAAATGAGCGTTGGAGATGAAAATAATCATAAAGGGAACCATATTATTTTTAGAATGCTAGTTTACAGGGTGCGGCTGAGAAATATGAAGACAATCGACTTTCTATTATTTTCGGGAAACTTTGAAACACCTAAAGCGCAGAATGGAAAATCTCCTGATGCGCGCGCAGATATGGATGACATGGTTCAGCTAAAGCAGATTTTCCCGGCATTGTTTCTGAAGTACGGAAAAAAACTATTGTTTTTAAAGACTGAAACTGGAAGAAAAATTTCAAACTTAAGCAAGAGCTAACTTAATCAAGAGATTAATTTTCAAGCGATATTATTATTATTTATTAATTGTTTCTCCCAATCCGAAGATATTTTAATTTTAATGCTCTTACGAGAGCATACTTCTAGTATTGAAAATTGAAAATAAGCCTCAAACCAGGAGCGCTCCGGTTTCGGCACATTTTGCTGACGATTCGGCAATTCGAAGACAATATTGCAACACAGAGATTTTTGTTCTTTTTAGTTTTTAGAATTGTTTTTTAAAAGATGCCTGATGTTTTTTCTCACTAATGCATGTACGACATGCGTGCCATGCTTGTTTTTTATCATTCGGTAAAATTAGAACTTCATTCGGCCCATTGATAATTTTCCATCTCCCAAAAATTTTAGTTCTTGGCGCCCCTGCCTCAATTTAGTCAAGCTTATGTTCATGCTTTGAATTTTAAACTAAAATTCATCATTGGAGAAATGGGGAAGGGAAGATTGGAATTTAAGGTATGATCCATGTTAATTCTGTCAGAGAGTGATTACATTCAGTCTCGAAAGTTTTACAATTGAACATATGTTAAAATTCAGAAAAAAATAAGCTACAGCCTATATATAGCCATAACTATGTTTTGTCCCTAAAAAATTCCTTGCCATAGAAAAAGCAAGCCAAACTGATAAAAATTTGTAATGTTTTATCTCCGGTATCGAGTATGATATTTTATTGCGTTTTTTCCTCTTTGGAATGCTTTTTTTAATACTTCAAAATGTCAAATATTACGACGTTAAAAAATCAAAAGATTACTCATGCATTATTTGCCGACGATCCTCAATCTCATATCTAGAAAATTAGTTTTTTCACGCAATTGATCCTTATTCAAAAACAATGAAGGTCAATTCATATTGGAATTTATCTTTACTATTTTCATGTTATCACTCCTCCAAAATGAATTTCACTTTAGCAAACAATGTTAAAAAGTATTATCAAGCCTTGATAAAAACGTTAGCATTACCTGCGCTTCTAGTAATGAACTTGAACTCTTAGATTGGAACACTTTTTAAAATATTCAGAAAATTGAATTTTATTTCAAAATCTTAATTGGAAATCATTTATTTGAAAATTAAAATAGTAACTAGTTTTTGAAATAGTAATTTAACTTTCAATAACTGTCTGTTATTGAAACTAATAATAATAGACTATTTAGGAAATTAGTCAATTATGTGAAAATATGTTAGTTGAGTCTAATCAAAAGATCTAGCCATAAATTTGCAATATCCTTTGATTGTGATTGTGTCTTTTTTTGCAATTATATGTACGTTTTAGCATTTCCGACAAAAAAGTTGATCCTACCATGGGAGCATGAAGTCCCGAGAGCAACCTATTAGAGTTTGATATTTTTCCGGTGACCACGAACGCATTTGCGCATGCCTCAGGTCTCTACTGATTTTGTCAAAACAGGGGGTGATGGTGTAAAGAGAGATAAGGAATGTGAGGAGCTTTTGCTTTGCTTTGTTTTGTTTTGTTTTTCGTTGGGTTCGTTTATTTGACGCGTTGGTTTGCGTTGATGTTTTTTTTTTCTTTTTTAATTTATTCCCCTTCCTTATCAGTTCGAGAAAAATAAAATAATATCGGACGAAGCAGAAATGTTACCATGGTGCATTTTCTCAATCAAGCTGTCTCCCCTTTTTGAAATAGAACCGTTCGACGGTGCTAAGCGCCCCTTTCGAGCTTGGACAGTACGAGGTCTGACTATAACTTAAGGACGAGGTTTAATTGTAACTTATAAACCAGGTTCAACTGCCACCTTTCAACGAGGTGACTTGAAATTAACATACAGTACACTCCCGATTATCCGCGGAATTGGGTGGCACGGGTACCGCGAATAACGAAAATCGCGGATAATCGGAAAAAGGATAAAATAAGGGGTAAAGATGATAAAAACTGTCTTTTGCTTAAAAATAATTGCATCCCATTTAAAACGTGATATGCACAAACACTGTAGATAGGTACTGGTACAGCAGAAAAAAATATTTGTATTCGAGGTTCTCAAGCATATAAAATCAATAAAGAAGTGGTACTTGCCTTGCAATAACGCCCAAGAAAAATAATTTGTTTGATGAAGTACATCGCACTCTTGGAAAAGAATATTGAGAAAAAATGTGTACTCTACAAGAATAAAGTTAACTCAGATTTTTCCCCCGAGACTCTCGCGGATAATCCGCTTGCGGATAATTGAGAGTTTACTGTACTAAGATTGGCAACACGGTTCGAGGCTAATTGGACCCTAACATTCTCCTCTCTGACATCGTCCCATCATACACATGCAAATTACAAAAACTCGAAATTTGCATTTCAGCTACCACAACAAAATAGGATTAAAATTCTAATCCACAGTAGTAAAAGGGCAGGAAATTCCTACATCCTAGTAAGCTCTATAACCTTGCAAGGTCATGAGAACAGCCCGCAGGGTCTCAACCAAAGTTCAACTAAACGGTCTGATCTTCCATCTAGAAGACGTGACTACGCAAAGACACCTCTGAGGCACGGTGTGCTGCAATTTGCAGTAATATTTTACGTTTACTTTTGGCATAACTGTCGATATCTGTGGAATTTTCCCCATTCACTTATTCATTTTGAGATGTAACAGTTTAGTGGTATGCAGACGGTTTCTAACTCTCGTTAATTTTTCAAGAAAAGCGTGCGATTCGTACTTGAAAAAAGGTTTCTGCCTGCCCACCTTAGTGCATTTGTGATAGCAAAAAAAACACTGTAATACATGCATTATAAAACAAAAATTCTTTTGGCTTTGAAATTAAAATACCCATTGGTGAAATACAACGTAATGTTGAATGTTTTAATAGAAATAAATAAAATTAAGAAATGTCTAAGAGCAGGCCCATCATTTAAAAAAATTCAGGACGAAAATGAGGCAAATTGTTTTTTTGTTCCAAGCTTAGAGCAGATATACTACCTTTATTTCTTCTCAATGGTTTCAAGTTGATGGAATGAACTTGATATCTTTACTTCATGAAGTGATGTCTTAACTTCATGAGACATCATAAAACATAATGCTAAAATTCAAATTTTCGTCTGTTAATATAAAAAAATGAAAACTTTACGAATAAGATAAACTACATCATGAATTTCTCAAAACGCAGACCTAAAATGCAGTCCCGCACTGAATGCCCCATCTATGGCAATGTTAACATCTTCTTTCACTACCGTAAACAATTGCTCAAAGAGAGAAATTGCATTCTTGACTTTTTCCCATGAATAATCGATTACAAGTAGAAATTTCATGGTGCATCAAGTGCTTCAAGTATTCAACAAGATTGATGATCAGTAAATTTATTTGCTGCTTTGTTGAAGCCAGACACCAGTTCCTTTTTATATGAGCCTTGTCTAATCATGTTACATATGGACTGAGTGTAAGAGCAACCATGAAATTTTGGAATGGGCTTTTTCCTTTTCTGAAAATTACAACTGGATAAATATAAGTTCAACCTTAAAATAAAAATGGCAATAAAAATTGCAGCTTTTATTCCTTAGTTTTGCCCAAACGTAAATGTTTTACTTCTCATACATGAATATTAGATGAACACTTCTTTTATATTTCAAAGCGAAAAATTTTTATTTATGAAGTTATAAATTCCTAGGAAAGGTCATCTTTAACGTAGGGAAAAAAACATAGAAATAAATATATAGATAAATATTGCAATGGGTTTTCTGTGGTTAAATTGCGCAATCGGAATTTCAACTGAAGACAACTGTATGGAAAATGCAAAGCTTTGAAAAATTCTTTTATTGATGCCTTAAATCGAGAAAAGAAAAGATAATTTTTTAAGATTGTAAAGCTAAAAAAATCAACCCAACCACAATTTTATTTTTGCTTAATATCAGCCTGAAATACATTTTTACCAATAGTTACGCAATAGCTATTGTTAATTTTTGTTTAAACATCGATTAATAAGCTTTCCTTGTTCTGTCCACCAATCAGTGTGACAGTTCAACGCCTAACGAAATACTTAGTATTGAGGAGGTATTAGACAGATCAAGTCTTATAATTAAAAAAAATATTTAATTTTTTTTTATATAATTGTGAATTGTTGATTTACTAACAGGACTACTCTATACGGACACCACATTTAAACCTCGTTAGAAAGGAACTTCAAGCGACCTTTAAAATCAATTGGTCCAGGGCAGTATTTAAGGGGTGGGTTTCAGGCTCGTCATTTAAGGGGGCAGAGGGGGGGGGGTCAATTGCCCCCCCCTGACTTTGAGAAATCAATGTATTTACATATAAGTGGGCGTGGTTTTTGTTGTTTTCTGGTGAAATCGTATTGTGTTTCTATCCTTTGCCCCCCCCCCTGGAAAAACTTGAAATGACGTCCCTGGTGGGTTTTTAGGGTTCAAACCCCTCCGAAAATTTTCCAAACTAGTATAAAAATTATTTTTATAGTTTCTCATTGAAAAAAATATTATTGCTATTTTATTTCAATTTTCTTATTTACTTTGAAACTGCATTTGAAAAATGAAATTATCATTATTGAATAATTGTACAAATTACATGATTTTTCTGCAGTATTTATTTTTGTTGTAGTTATTGCAAACATAATTTCTTAACAATACACCTTTTCCTTCGAATTTTTAGTACCCCTAAAAAACCTCCAAAATTCTTCAAATTTGTAAGTACCAAACTCTATATTAAACACATCTTATAAGTGTCATAAGATAGAAATTTCAGAAGTACTTCGAACGCGCGTAGATGAGTAAACTCATCTGTCCAGATTTTTTTTTCCCCTTTTTTAAAAAGATGAGTCATTTTATTTTTTTACATTTTTCATGTCGATACCCTTTTAACATCTATTGTAACAAAAATCAACAGGATATAGAGCATGAAATCAAATTTTACTGACTTTATAGGTTTCACGAGAAATAGGCTTGATAAAACCCTCCCCGAAACTAAGGTATGGATACGGCCCTAAATTGGTCCCTAGGTCGTCTTATTCGAACAAGAGTAAACAACAAACAGGAGTACGGGAATCGGAAATGCAGTTAGTCTTAACAGTCATTCGTTTTAATCGTGTTCAAATTAGCTACGTTCTTACAGTCTAGTCTCGATAGCTCGAAGTCCCAAGGGACCGGCTAAAAGCTTCGAGTTTGGTCGTTCGAGTTTCAGGAAGTTCCTACAGCATTCTGAGGAATTTAGGACTCAATGAAAACTTCGAGATACAGGTGTATTCGAGTTTCAAGGCTTCGAGTTATCGAATGTTAGTTTATGTATTTATTTAAACCCCACCAGTCACCACCGTACCAGTCACCTTATGAGGGTTCAACCGCATGCGGTGAATAGGAGGAAAACAAAAACCAATGAACGACCAAGCGCCCGCTGGGAGATGTACATAAACTGGAGATTATTTTACACAGAAAAACGCATAAAATGCTTGAAAATTTTTCTTTGATTATGTACAGAAACAGGCAATAATATTTCTATATAAGTTTTTAGGCGAGAAATGTGAAGTCATCTATTTGAGTGCTGAGTAAAAACATTATTTTATGGAGATTCTTGCAAGTAGCTGGATGATGTAGAGAAATGAACTATATTTCTGGATCAAGGAAGGTTGGAATTATATGTGCAAGTTAACGGACAATTGAATAAGTAATGTTCAGGAGTTCCAAGTTTTCTGCAAACACATAATGGTGAGTTTATTATCTTGAATCTGTGTAGATATGAAGGAAACGGATCGTGTGCTCTAAGACATTTCACTTAGCGCACACATGTTAATTCATGTTAGTTACAATCCAATTGAAACCGGTACATGATATGCACAAAACCCCTCCCTCTCCTGTAATAAATCCGGCTTGAAATCCTCATGAAAGTTCAACCGTATGCGGGTGTATTGTTGGTTTTAGTTAACAGAGCAAATGAAGAAGAAAATGTACTACCCCCGCAGTGGCATGTCATGGAAACGTTCTCGCAGAATCGGGTCACTATGATGTCTTCTCCGTTAAGACTTGCATAATCGGAGCTCACCTACACTTTTGCCTCCTTAATTACTCCTCAGAAGAGTTGCCTCCTCTTTTTATATCCTTTATTCATCCTCCAGGTGACCTTGTGGTTAGTAGTTAGAGAGGAAAGTCACCCATTGGATGCTGAGATGTAATCCTTTGTTTCAAAACAGTGGGCTGTGTTAAGTCGCATATGTCAGGAACAGTGGTTGGAAAAACTACATATTTTTCGTAGCAAACTACAACTACAACTACTTTCTGATAAATGTAGTTAACTACAGCTACAACTACTTTCTTATAAATGTAGCAATCTACACTACTTTTGAAATGTACTTGCTCTACTTCGCTACTTTTTAAAAAATAAATAAAAAGAATATATCGTTTGAGGATCGACCGAAAAAATTCGAAAAGTGGTTTACATTAATAAATTACCTCATTTGAATATGGAATAGAAATAGGAATTGTCTTCGAATTTATTCGTTACTTTTCCTTTTTGTTCCTTTTTTTTTTGCTAAAATTTGTCCTTTTTAGAATTTTTTACAATTTTTACAAATATTCGCCACAAGAACGACCTTGTTTTTTTCCTTCGTTCTCTTGTTTTTTTTAATTTTTTTCATTTATTTATTTATTTTTTTAATTAAAAAGTAGTTTTTAGAAATCGCTACAAACTACTATTTGCTTGTATCGCGCTACTCACTACTCTACTTTTTGAAAAAGTAGTGCGCTACACTACAAACTACTAAAAAATGTATCTACTACAGTAGTTTCGCTACTTGTAGCGCGCTACTTGTAGCGCGCTACTTCCGATCGCTGGGCAGGAATAGGTCCTGGTAATAGAGTGTGAATTCAGAGAACCTCAAATGTTGTGTCTTGCATTCAGGAGCGCCCCGTGGGAGGTCACTGTGACCTCCCAATAATTTCCGTATTCGGCACATTTTGCTGACGATTCGGCAATTTTAAGACGATATTGCAACATTGAGATTATTTGTTCGTTTTATTTTTTAGAATTGTCTTTTGAAAGATGCCAAATGTTTTTTCTCACTAAATGTTACGCATGTACGACGTGTGTGCATTCTTGTATTTTATTATTCGGTAAAATTGGAACTTCATTCGGCAAATTGATCATTTTCCCCCTCCCAAAAATTTTATTACGGGATGCCCATCTGACGTTTTCTCCTTCCTTCCAAAAATTTCTCATCCTGTCATTCAGCCTCATCACAGTAATCCCAAAACTCGCCAACGTGTGATAGCATCCCAATCCCAGCCTGTCGCATTATCCCAGCGGTCTCACCTCGGCCGTCCTCTCGAAAGGTCACCCAGATAAATGTCTCGTTCTTGGGGCGACAGAGACTTGCATTTCCGTGAATAATATGGGCCACCAGAGGCGCGCGCATCACCAGTTTTATTTATTTTTTACTTTTCTGAGTTCATGCGAAGTTGTCGCAATGGGTGATGAATTGGTCTATCATTGCCCGAACTTCCGCGATTTTCTCTTGAAGTGTATTAATTTGAGTTAAATCGTTATCAAGAATGAAAGTAGGGGACACGTAATTGCCTTCCACGTCTTCTTGGGCTTGTTCTAGGAGGAATTTGTGTTACTCAATACTTAAATTGAGTCATAACGGTTCTAAACAGCGGCTATTAATTTTTTTATTAACGAGGTAAAAGCTTGCAGAACAATTGCATTTTTCCTTCGGAACTAAAACGTATTTATCTTGTGATACTAGTAGACCAGGTAAATATTTTTTTAGAGAAGGGATTCTACACATTGGCATTTAAAGCTTGGCGAGAGTTTGGATTTCGCAAAAAACCTCCATAAACCGAAGAGTACACTCCTAGGAAGAGTCGATGGTTGTTTTTATCAATACTTATTCCATTTTTAAACCAAGCGAGCAGAATATGGAACCACAATTTTACGTTGTCCCGTTTCGTACGTTATCCTGCTTCCGACGTCATTTTCTGCTAGTCCCCGGAAAAGGATCCACTGATAATGTTGAAATATCCCGGATTTTACGTTTTTTCTCCCATTTAAAAAAGGTCACAAAAAAGTTTTTCTACTATCAGATCAATATCGTTTTTCATCTAAAAGACTCAAACTTTTTTTTCCGATTTTTTTAAAAGATAAATTAGTTTTATAGCTGTTTAAAGTTGCTCTAGCATTCTCTTTGTTCTGTTTTATGGCTCTTTGTGAAAGGGCCTTTCTCTGATTTTCCTTTGCAGCAATCGAGGACCAAGGCTGCTCAAAAAACTCTGCTTTTAATTCTCCCGGGAATTGATATTGCATGTATCGTTTATTCTATTCACATCACAAATTCTCTCAGTATCATATTTAACATTATAACTTCCGATGGTAATGAAACGATGAAGAAGAAAAAAAAAGGGCGTCCTCGCAGCTAAAGCAGTGGGCGAAAGTAGCGCGCTACAAGTAGCGAAACTACTGTAGTATTTTAGTAGCTACATTTTTTAGTAGTTTGTAGAGTAGCGCACTACTTTTTAAAAAACGTAGAGTAGTGAATAGCGCGATACAAAAAAGTAGTAGTTTGTAGCGATTTCTGGAAACTACTTTTAAATTAAAGGAATAAATTAATAAATGAAAAAAAAAGGAGAGAACGAAGGAAAAACACAAGGTTTAATTGACTCTGACTGGTGCAAATCTTGCGCGAGTACAGTAGCGGACGCAATGAGAAATAAGAACCATAAAAATATGAGCTGATGCATTATTTTGACGAAATACATTCTATTAGTTTGATGTCATTGGTTTATTTGGCATCATAAGTTTCAGGTATATTCCGTCAAATAACTTTCGTGTTCCTGAATATTCCCTGGCAAGAAATTTAAAAAATAAATGATGGTTGAATTCTTTCAATCTTTCAACTTTTTAATCCTTTCTTGTGACGAATATTCGTAACAATTGTAAAAAGAATCCAAAAAGAACGAATTTTAGCAAAAAAAAAAAAGGAACAAAAAGGCAAAGTAACAAATAAATTCTAATACAATTTCTAGTTCTATTCCATATTCAAATGAGTTAATTTATTAACCTCCTCAGACCCGAAGAAATACCACCGCTCAAAAAAATATATTTTTTACGGATATATTGTCGTTTTAGACGCTAATAAGATAAAAAGTTGAAAAAAAAATTTTTTTTTTTTTGATTTTTTGATGGAAAAAATCGATGAACCCAATCGGGTAGACATTGTTTGCAGCTCAAAACTACACACTAAAAAGAGCTGCAGATTAGTTTTTCTTAAACTCAATTTAAAGCTTAAGACTTGCTTAACAAAATGAAACATTTAAATCTTAAAAATTCAAAGTGTAAAGGGAATTTTTACTTAAGTTTTATACCACAAGAAGGGCCAGCTTTCAGCAAGTTATCATCAGCCCTTTTTATCTGAGAATAATTCTCTCAGAAATGTACCTATGCTGGAGTCTAGTGAACAATACTGAAAATAGAATGTCCTGAATAGATTTAAGTAACTTTTAAATGATTTGGAAAGAAAAAATATTTTTTATGAATTTTTTTATGAATGTACCCAAATGGGTACATTAGGTCTGAAGAGGCTAATGTAAACCACTTTTCGAATTTTTTCAGTCAATCCTCCTAACGATGTATGCTTTTTATTTATTTATTTTTAAAAAGTAGCGAAATAGCGACTACAACCAAAAGTAGTTTGTAGTCGCTACATTAAAAAAAAGGAGTTGTAGTTCCCTACATTTATAACAAAGTAATTGTAGTTGTAGTTCGCTACAAAAGAAATGTAGTTTTTCCAACCACTGAGCTAAAGACGATTAAAGCATGAAGACGAAGAAGAAAAAAATTGAGGGTGTCCCCATAGCTGACCAAATGATTCTAAGCATAAAATTTTAAACTTTTTTTTTTTTTTGCTCACTAAGAAACTAATTTGCAAAAGTAGCTGGTACACTGTTAAAACTATAGGTTGCCATTAGGTACCTATAGGGTTTCACATGCACCCAAATGGCACTTTCAAGGGTGCCGTAGGGGATCAAGTGGCACCCCTCAGGAGGTGTGCTACTACGTTCCACCCATAAAGGTACCTTGTGCAACAACAGTGTATTGAACGTGCTGTAAATAAAATTGTATCAAAACACAAAAAACAAATCAAGATTACACTTTCACATTAGTTCATTGGATAAGTCTCAATAATTAAATAATATGCTTAACATTTTAACCCTGCCCCCGATTTTAAGTTATCCCGCTTGGGATGTTTTTTAACACTGGTCCGACTGAAAACGTAAAATCGTGGTTCCACTATTTATATGTATTGTAAAATATTAAACACACACAAAAAAAAAACCTTAGCGCAAAATATTCAAATAACAAATGGTGAGCGATGTGAAATTTCAAAGGAGTAACTGTGATGATTACTTATCCGTTACTGCTTGCTCTCATAGAAAAAAATAACGCCCTCAAGATCAAGCCTCATCTTATCAGAACCAGACTACATTTATTATTTTTCCACTCGTTCATTTGTTTTTCACTTGTTCGTAACAGATATAAAATCTGAATTTTTCGATTTCGTAATTTTCTTTTTAATTATTTGTTAGCATTAATATTTTTGCCATTCTTATTATTTAATATAAATTGTTTTTGAAAAATCATTCCTAAAATTTTGTTTTCACCTTATCTAGTTATTTTTCAAACGGATATACTGTCAGTCCCGCTTAATCGGGTAACGGATAAACGAATACCCCGCTTATACCAATAAAATATCTCGGAACCGAATATATTCCCATGCCATAGACGCAATGTTGAAGAACCGCGCTTAATCGAATTATATTTCATGGAATCGACAGTATTCGTTAAAGCGGGGCCGACAGTACTGGACAGTAAGAAGTCAAAATAAATAAATTTAAATATGAGGTTTCAGTATACAAAAAAAAAAAAAGCAAAATTTTAAACTACGTTTAAATTTATCGAAAAGTAAAAACAGAATGCGACAAAAATTTCCCAATTACAGTTACAGTTTGAAACATACAAGATTGCACATTTCGAACGCTTTTAGAACATAATTTTTTAAACACGGAACCGTAATTGAATGTTAATGCCTAAAAACGATTCTCGCTTGGGGAGTTTCCTTTTAGAAAACCACGCAGCGCAAAATCTTCCAGGTTGGAACATGGTTTTCATAACCATGATTCTACTCCATTTAGAGAATATTTTGTATTTCAGGCCTGAGAGGTTTTCCTGAACATGAAGAATTCGAACAATCACAGAATTTCGGAAGGTGTTTGAATGAGCCTTTTGTGTAAGAAGGATAACAACTGCAAAAAGAGGTTGAATATTTGTAAAATTTCGATCCTTTTAAAGAGTTGATTGATAGGGTGTGTAAGGAAGTAATTCGAAAGCAGTTTTGTAACATTGGTAAAAGTGAGGCATTTCCTGTAGCATTACGAAATTGAAGTCAAAGAGGATAGAAACAAATATTTATTTTTTCTAGCTTGAAACACTTACAAAAATATGTAAATGTTCAAATTTTAAAATTTTTGCAAGTATGTAAAGTAACATTGCTAATATATGTTAACCCACTTATGCCCAAGTTTTTTTTAACATTTTTTTTTTTTTTTTTTTCAATTTTTATCTGCTTAAAACTCTTAGGGGAGAAGGGGGCTAGTGTGGACATGGGGTTAGTGTGGACATCTGGAATCATTCTCTTATTTATTTGTCAAAAATTCTCAGTTAGTTTATGCAGAATGGCAACACCAAGATACACTTCTGTCTGTACTTGCATGGCAACACCCTTCATACTTCAGTCGTAATTGGCTACAGTAGGTTCTCATGGTTCAAAAGTAAGTTTTGGATTTTCTTTTAATTATTTGACTAGACTTTTTTAATCTATTATTTCAAATAAAAGGAGATAATATATCATACATGGATGTATTATACATAGATTTTGATAGTCAGTTTTGCTATAAATTGTTTTAATTAATCATTAATAGACTTAAAAGAAAAAATGGCTGCATGGGGTTAGAGTGGACACATGGTGATGGGGCTACTGTGGACACATGTCCTGTACAGCTTTGAGTGGAAAGAAACCAAGTTAGTCGCAATATGTTTTACATTAAAGTATACTATTGATTATCCGCTAGCCGATTATCCGCTAGCCGATTATCCGTGGGGAGGATTATCCGCGAGATTCTAGGGGAAAAAATTATTTTGGGGGGAAATTAAATTTGTTGTTTTTGCGATGTACTTTATCGAACAAATTTTTTTTACCTGGGTGTTATGGTAACTACTCTACTACTGATGCACTAATCACAAAAAGGCCGAATATGCCGCATAGGCTTAATAAACCCGAATGCTCCTTTTTGGCATTTTAGGCTTTAAATGAATTCAGTTAGAAATGAGTGTAAGTTTTTTTTTTTTTGAGCTTTTTTACCAAAAGATGATAAAGTAATTTACAATTAATGGTAATTAACATATTACCTTTCTCTTTTTAATTCAAATTTCCAATGACTAGGTACTCATAAAACTTTACTTTTTACAGTTATTTAACGCTCTTATATTTTCCCCTTTTATTTCAGTTAATCTGGGTTCGTTCATACAAACGTAAAACTGACCGCTGTAATCTGTCAGAAGAAACTATTACAAAAGCTGTTAAGGATGCAATTTCAAGCAAAAGAAGCATTCGAGGAGCTGCGAAATGATATAATTTAACAAAATCTGTGCTTCATAAAAGAGTAACGATAGCAAATAAGCAGAATAAGAAATTAGATTCAGAATGCAGTGCAGATGAAATAGATTTAAAAACCACGAAAGTAATTGGAAGAAATAAATATCGATGCCACCAAGTATTTACAGATGAAGAAGAACAACTTCTTAGTGAATATTTTTTAACATCTTCAAAAATCCACTATGGGTTAACATTTTTACAGGCAAGAGCACTGGCATTTCAATACGCTGAACGTAGCTTGGTAGAACGATGCCAAGAAGTTGGAATGAAAATCAATATGCAGGCATTGATTGGATGCAAGCATTCATGAAGAGGCATCCAGGGCTTTCCTTACGTAAACCAGAAAATACCAATCTATCAAGAGCTACATCTCTATCTTCTCTATCTCTACTAATAATAAAGCTGAAGGTGGGTCTGTCTTTCCTTCTTTCTTTCTTTCTTTGTCTTTCTTTCTGTCTGTTACGCGCGTAGCGCCAAAACCGTTCGGTCGATTTTCATGCCACTTGGCACAAAATTAGTTTGTAGCATGTAGTTTTGCACCTCGAAGCGATTTTTCGAAAATTCCATTTCGTTCTTTTTCTATTCGAATTCTTAGCGGAAATTCGATAAAATAGGGAAGAAATATTTCATACACATTTTCAAATCTTATGTCATTCGAAAGCTTGAAATTTTCTACACAAAATGAAGTTTTTTCGAAGTTTCTACGATCATCAGGAGAGCTGTAACAATTGTTTTTAGAATCCCGGAATTCAAGGCTTACCTTCAGTAAAGCAAGCCAAACGATTCTAAAATGGTTGAGCTCAAGAATCAAATTTGTTTGAAAAGAGAGATGAAAAGAATTATTTTATCAACGGAAATCAACTTTTCATGTTGTTACCATGGTTACGTTTTCATACTTATTTTTGTTTCGTTCTTTTTCCAGCTTTGCCAGAAGTAGTATTTTTGATACTACGGTAGTATTTTTTCGGCCCAAATAAGGAGCGTAGTATTTTTCTGGCAACCCTGTTTCCAATATACTAATGACTTAAGAAAAGATTTGGCGGATTTTTTTTTTTTTTTCATTTTCATAGATTTCGCATTTCAGCAACATTGATTTTGGCAACATTTGGAAACAGTAGTATTTTGTAATATTTTTTTTGGAGGAGGCGTAGTATTTTTTTTTTGTTTCAATTCTCTGGCAACCCTGTCTTTTTCCCGGTGAAAATGCTTTGGGACCTTACTTGGCGCGTTTTCAAAAAGTCACCAACTGGCGCGTTTTTGCGTGTCTCGCAGAACTGAAAGCTCCGAGAGAAACTACGCAAAATAGCCAGGGTTACCACGCTTGGCGCGCCTATCGCCCATTTAGCGAGAAAAGGGTACCTAAAGCACAGATTAACCAAATATCGTATCAATTGCGTTATTGCATCGTTCTTTTTAAAGTGTTTCATTTCGGAAAATGTATTGTTTTGTTTTTAAAGCTAGGAAAGAAAACTTTCTTCTTCTTTTAAACTTTGGTAAGATTTCTGTTGGTTTCTGTGAGCAACAAAATTGTTCTTATTTTCTATTTTGGCTTATTTTTGTGCATCTCCCCTTGGGGTTGCATTCAAATGTTCCAAAGCGGTGTTTTACCCCTTTTTGGAGTAAAAATCAGTGTTCATTTCAACGCAGACAAAAGTGATATGAAGTGATCACTTGGCAATATATCGCCAAGCTTTTGGTCGTCAAGTATTTGCCGCCAATTTGGCGACGTATCGCCAAGTTGGCGAAAAAATTGTTTTCTTTTTTTTATTTGGACTCAATTTTGCGCTATTGGCGATATTTTGCGAAAAATCCACTGAATGATGTTAAAATCGGCGATATTTAGGAGATTTATCATTGTAAAACTTTTTTTTTTTTTTGCATTGTTTCGTGGCAAACTAAGGATATAAATGTTTGAACTGTTATCTTGCTCACTCCAAGCACTATTTTAGAACTTTAGGCATCTACTAAGAAATTTACACGTAAAATTAAGTAGCGTGGGGTCCATACCAGATTTTTATGTCATACTTTGAAGGAATTATAGTTGAATTACAACTAAAATAGAGCATTTTTTCTGCTATATCAATTATTTTACAAATGAACTTTTAATTTTATACTACGAGCAAAGCCGTGCGGGTACCGCTAGTCATTTAATAAAACGAATGTGGATGAATTTTTTGATAATCTTTATGCTGTGGTGGAAAAATATAAGTTCAAACCTCACCGTATATTAAACGCCGATGAAACAGGAATAACAACAGTGTTGCAGAATCCCAAAGTAATTGCAGAAACAGGAAAGAAACAAGTTGGTCAAGCTGTGTCTGGAGAACGTGGGGAATTAGTTACTTTTTGTGGCATCATATATGCAACTGGAAATTCTCTTCCACCCGTTTTTATTTTCCCTCGAGTGAAGTATAAGGACTATTTCCTGTGTGATGCTCCGCCCGGAAGTCTAGGTTTAGCAACAAAAAGTGGATGAATGACTAAAGAGCTATTTCCAAAAGTTTCGCAGCTCATAAAAGAACACACAAAATCTGATATCCAGAACCCTATTATATTATCAATTGACAATCATAAGTCACATATTTCAATTGAAGCTATAACATGTGCAATAGAGAATGGCATTGAATTACTTTCCTTCCCACCGCATTGTTCTCATCGACTTCAACCACTGGATGTTGCAGTTTATGGTGCATTTAAAGGAGCTTGCAAAGTTGCCTTTAATGACTGGTTACTAAATAATCCTGGTAAAACAATATCCATATATTAGTCCGTGGAGTTAGTGCAAAAATATTTCACTTCCGGATACCAGTCTGAAATTTTATGTGGGGCTTATATTCACATAGGAGGACAAAAAAACGCCGGGAGACACTTGATCGGAGGTCAAGGTCATTCTGTGATGACGTCATCAAAATGGCCGCTTTTACAGGTAAATACGTTCGTTTAACTGCTTAAAACTCCATCATAGATTCAAATATTGCAAAACTCAAATATATCATCTGAAAGCTCTTTAAAAGAGCTATTTAGAAAGATTTAATTTTTCTTTCTGAGGTCAAGGTCTCACCTGTAATGACGTCATCAAAATGGCCGCTTTTACAGGTAAATACGTTCGTTTAACTGCTTAAAACTCCATCATAGATTGAAATCTTGCAAAACTCAAACATATCATCTGAAAACTCTTTAAATGAGCTATTTTAAAAGATTTATTTTTTTTTCTAAGATTGAGGGCCCACCTGTGGTGTCGTCATCAAAATGGCCGCTTTTATAGGTAAATACGTTTGTTTAACTCCCCCTAAAACTCCATCATAGATTTAAATACTTCAAAACTCAAACATATCATCGGAAAGCTCTTTAAAAGTGCTATTTAGAAAGATTTAATTTTTCTTTCTGAGGATAAGGTCCCACCTGTAATGACGTCATCAAAATGGCCGCTTTTACAGGTAAATACGTTCGTTTAACTGCTTAAAACTCCATCATAGATTGAAATATTGCAAAACTCAAATATATCATCTGAAAGCTCTTTAAAAGAGCTATTTAGAAAGATTTAATTTTTCTTTCTGAGGTCAAGGTCCCACCTGTGATGACTGTCATCAAAATGGCCGCTTTCACAGGTAAATACGTTCGTTTAACTGATTAAAACTCCATCATAGATTGAAATATTGCAAAACTCAAATATATCATCTGAAAGCGCTTTAAAAGATCTATTTAGAAAATATTTAATTTTTCTTACTGAGGTCAAGGGCCCACCTGTGATGACGTCATCAAAATGGCCGCTTTTACAGGTAAATACGTTTGTTTAACTGCCCCTAAAACTCCATCATAGATTTAAATATTGCAAAACTCAAATATATCATCTGAAAGCTCTTTAAAAGAGCTATTTAGAAAGATTTAATTTTTCCTTCTAAGGTCAAGGGCCCACCTGTGATGACGTCATCAAAATGGCCGCTTTTACAGGTAAATACGTTTATTTAACTCCCCCTAAAACCCCATCATAGATTAAAATATTGCAATACTCAAATATACCATCTGAAAGCTCTTTAAAAGAGCTATTTAGAAAGATTTAATTTTTCTTTCTAAGGTCAAGGGCCCACCTGTGATGACGTCATCAAAATGGCCGCTTTTACAGGTAAAAACGTTTGTTTAATTGCTTAAAACTCCATCATAGATTGAAATATTGCAAAACTCAAATGTATCATCTGAAAGCTCTTTGAAAGAGCTATTTAGAAAGATTTAATTTTTCTTTCTGAGGTCAAGGTCCCACCTGTAATGACGTCATCAAAATGGCCGCTTTTACAGGTAAATACGTTTGTTTAACTCCCCCTAAAACTCCATCATAGATTTAAATATTTCAAAACTCAAGTATATCATCTGAAAGCGCTTTAAAAGATCTATTTAGGAGGATTTAATTTTTATTTCTGAGGTCAAGGGGTCCACCTGTGATGACGTCATCAAAATGGCCGCTTTTACAGGTAAATGCGCTCATGTAACTGTTTAAAACTCCATCATAGATTTACATATTGCAAAACTGAAATATATCATCCGAAAGCGCTTTAAAAGAGCTATTTAAAAGTGCTTGGTTTTATTTTCTAAGACAAATATTTGAAAAGTTATAACAATTTTAAATTGAAAATTTATAAAAAGACAATTTCTTTGTATTTTCCGACTTTGAGGTAAAAATTTCGCTGTGATGCATGCATTAAAAAAATCTTTCCAATTTTATTACATTTAAGAATAAATTAGTAGAACTACGTACTATTTATCGGTATTTTATGTAGATATTTTATGTAACAGTTTTCCTTGTAACAGAGTTTTTTTTGTATTAAAACGTGTATTTTTTCCATATTTCTTTTATATAATTAAAATGCAAGCATTTTTGACACAATTATTGATGACGATATTATTAGTTACATCTCAGCTTCTTTAGGAGCTTTGGCTCTGCTTGTTTCTGCATTGCAACATCTGTTACATTCAATATCTACATAAAATACCGAATAATAGTACATAGTTCTACTAATTTATTCTTAAATGTAATATTTTTTATAATGCATGCATCACAGCGAAATTTTTACCTTAAAGTCATTTCAATACAAAGAAATTGTCTTTTTTATACATTTTCAATTTAAAATTGTTATAACTTTTCAACTATTTGTCTTAGAAAATAAAACCAAGCACAAAAAATAGCTCTTTTTTAAAGCGCTTTCGGATGATATATTTTAGTTTTGCGATATTTAAATCTATGATGGAGTTTTAAACAGTTACATGAGCGCATTTACATGTAAAAGCGACCATTTCGATGACATCATCAAAGGTGGGCCCTTGACCTCAGAAAGAAAAATTAAATCTTTTTAAATAGCTCGTTTAAAGAGCTTTCAGATGATATATTTGAGTTTTGCAATATTTCAATCTATGATGGAGTTTTAAGCAGTTAAACGAACGTATTTACCTGTAAAAGCAGCCATTTGATGACGTCATCACAGGTGGGCCCTTGACCTCAGATAGAAACATTAAACCTTTCTAAATAGATCTTTTAAATCGCTTTCAGATGATATAGTTGAGTTTTGAAATATTTAAATCTATGATGGAGTTTTAGGGGGAGTTAAACAAACGTATTTACCTGTAAAAGCGGCCATTTTGATGACGTCATTACAGGTGATACCTTGACCTCAGAAAGAAAAATTAAATCTTTCTAAATAGCTCTTTCAAAGAGCTTTCCGATGATACATTTGAGTTTTGCAATATTTCAATCTATGATGGAGTTTTAAGCAATTAAACGAACGTATTTACCTGTAATAGCGGCCATCTTGATGACGTTATCACGGGAGTTCATGACCCCCTGATCAAGTGTCTCCCGGCGGTTTTTTGTTCTTATATATGTACATAAGCTCTGTACCAAATTTCACACTGGTATCCGGAAGTGAAATATTTCGGCTGTTTTTGTCGCTAACTCCACAGACTATATAACATTCCTTCAGTGGCAGCCAAAGCGTATTATAGATCATTTACACCAACTAATATTATGTCAGGATTTAGAAAACCCGGTATTTTCCCATTAAACCGAATAGCATTCGGAGAAGACGATTTCACTTGTAGTTTTGTTTGCAACCTTGCACACCCATTTGGAATGAATGAAGAACAAAATAATGGCATTAGTGCTCTGGTAAAAGAAAATATTCAAGATGAAAGTCATACTGAGATACTAAAAACAATAACTCCTGAAACTGTAAAACCACATTCAAAAGCATCAATAAGAAAAAAGAAATACTCATCGCTAAGAAAAGAAAAATATAGAATTTATACCAGCACTCCTGAGAAAAGAAAATTGGAAGAAATTGCAAAAAATAAGTCTGCAGAGTCAGGAAAATGTAAAATTAAAATTGTCTAAGTTGGAGGAAACTACCGTGTTGAAATCTGTTTCTGATACAGACTAATGTAAAGTAGAAGAAAAGTTCATCTTCTGAATAAAAAAATGTTTCAATTCTTCATTTTAAATTAAAATATGCTTTCTTAAGGTTAACATTCGTTGGAGGACCATACTATTTAGGTAAAAATTCAATTACTCATGTTTTAAATCCACTGTTTACATAACTTAATCAGTATTCTGGCTTGTCCGCACTAGCCCCTCTGCCTGTCCACACTAGCCCCATGACATGGGCCTAGTATGGACAAAAACAACCTTTTTTGAAAAAAATATTAAAAAATAACTATTCTGCCAAATATTTTAATTCATCGATTAGCACAAGTGTAAAAGTACAAATTGTTGTAAAAAAATACCAGAAGTGCTAAAACCAGGGTTTTATATGTGTTTTTGCCAAAAATGTAAAATCTGTCCACACTAGCCCCCTTCTCCCCTACTTGGAATGGTTTACATTTTAGGCTTAAAATGGTTCGCCGTTGCCGTATTTATTAAGTTATTTAACGTCCTGTTTATGGGATATTTTGCAGATTATATGAGCAAAATAGGACCTTACTTGACTTTACTTTTGCAAAGTAACATTACAGAAGGCATCTGTGATCAATTTTAAGCAAATCATTTTAAAATAGTTTAATTTTATGAAAAATAAGTTCTCAAAAAGAAAACTTACTTTCTGCGGCTACCCATGCTGGATCGTTGCTCGACTGATTTGTCTGAAAATAGCAGTCAATAAATAAACTCTGGTATCCAAATAGTGGCTCATCCTGGTTTTCTCAAGAAGAAGGACTATTTAACTTTTGAAAAACAGCTTTAGTAAAATGATATACCCATTATAGGTTTTTGTATGGTGTAACTAACAAGCGTCCTGTTTTTAGGCTACTGGACATAAATGGGTTAACGGAATATTTTTGTATTCAATATTTTCCCTTTCTGACAAATAATACCTTGCTGCCAGGATTTTCCCTTGGGGGGGGGGTCATAGAAATCTTTACGAGACATATCTACATCTCCCTTTTTAGTCTATTTTTAAGATATTAATTAAAGTTTTGCTACGACATTGTTTGAGACCCCAAATTAAGATTGTTTCGGTTCGAATCTTATTTAAGAAAAGGTACTGTCCGTCCTTGAAAACCGCGCCTAGCACTCGGGAACCATTCCACTTAAAAAAGGGGTGATAGGTTGTTAGAGGGAACTTTCCGAAGTTTTCAGTTTAAAACTTGTATTTGCCATCTTTTTGACAAATTCAACTGAACTACGTATTTGAAATTAGCATCGTTCTACATTGTTTGATACGGCTCAAAATGCTTCTTATCATTCTTTCCCTTATTGTCGTTTTACACATCACCCCTATTTTGCTAAGATCAGAGAAGACCTGACGAATGGGTTAATACGCGAAAGGTTTTACTAAGGAAATCAGACAGTACTAGCTCAAAACTCCCTGTTGGAATCAGTTTTTAGTTTAAAAAAAGTCTCAATGTGATATTTTAATTGCCACCAATTTCAACTTTTTTCATTTTTACACTATTCGTATGATTCAATGGTTACTAGCTGCGGTTTTAAATTTTGAAAACGTATAACTTGATAATAGCATCACTCAAAAACGTTCCTTCAAGCAGCAGGTCGGTAGCTTTGACGAGGTGAAACATCGAAAATGGATGGCACGGAAATGTGAAATACTTTCTCTTTGTCATGGGTCATTTGACACTAAAATGGAGTTATCTTTTTAGGCATTTATGCTACTAGTGTTGAGAGAATTCGGTAGTGGGAATGTGTTTCAAACCAGAATGCAAGAAGGGCTGTGGTACTTCTCATAATGTTGCTCGGTAGCCCGGCTTATAGAAAGAAGAAGTTTTGGGTTTTGAGATAATTGGCATTTGCTAGCTTCACGTTGTTATTAGAAATGGTTAGTGCCGTCTACATTTTATAGTTACGAATAGTAAAAGGTTAATGTCCTTGCCTTCTTTGAAAATATTATCAAAGCTAAGCAGCTCTTTGTCAGTTTAATACTATAGATTAATGCAAAAGAAAAAAGTTTTAATGTTTAAAAGTGAACGGGGTATCAGAAATAAACAATCAAATCCAGGCATAGCGTGAGCACCTCAGCAGTGGCGTATATACCCACACAACACCCGCATCTAGGGGGGGAGTCGCAAGAGGTTTGAGGGCGCATGATCCAGGAAAACTACTATGAATTACACGGGAAAAATATTTTTTATTGTTTAATAAGTGAATGGTGGGCGCAATTGCGAATCTTTCAGGGGGACGCACATAAATATGCACGCTACTCTGCCGTGCTAAGCACAAAAGTGGTATCTGCAGAAGATTTCAAACTGATATATTACTCTTTAAAGTTTTGCACCACCATGTATTTGATTCGGATGAAACTTTTTCACACAGGAAGCACAAACTTCCTGAATCTTCATTCCATTTGTGATATTTCAAAAATGATAAATTATAAGAGTTTACTAAAACAAAAGCCATAAAACTGTACTCACCCTCCTCGACGAGCCATCTGGAGATTTAACAACGACTTCCAGGCACTTCCACGACACTTGTCTGTAAGTCTGTCTCTCAGAAAATGACTCAGACCTCTTTCGAGTCCCCTTGCCGAGTCTGTCCCCCCAGAGGCAGGCCACAACGGACGACGCCCTGCGCCCCAGCTTTCTCCTATTCTGGGGCCTAGGGTACTCCTGTTCGGGCTCCCAGGTGCGGCGCCTCTGCGAACCCAGGCGGAATTTGACGCCACAGGATGGCGTTTCGTCGGCACCAATGATTCCGCCATCGAACATATTAAAAAGAATATCACAGTGAAGTAAAAGAAATAGAATTCTTATTCCTTCCGCAGATTGTAGAAAATCAGCCGAATAATAATGATGTATCCAAATGTAAGATTAACAAAACTCTTACTCTTTCAGCAGATTATAGGAAATTGGCCATGAAATAAAGATGTGTCCAAAAGTAAATTTCTTATTCCTTCCGCAGATAATAGGAAATTGGCCATAAAATACAGATGTATCCAAAAGTGAAATGCATAAAATTCTTATTTATTCAACAGATTATGAAGAATCAATCGTGAAATAAAGATGTATCCGAAAGTAAATTAATAAAATTCTTATTCGCGCTTCAGATTATAAGAAAATCGGAATTGAACCAAGGATATAACCACACAAAAGTAAAATTATTATTACTTCCGTAGTTTATATAAAAACTTCCAGGAAATAAAGATGTATCCGAAAATGAAATTCTTGTTCTTTCCGTAGGCTTTAAGAACTAGGCCTACAACTAAAAGATGCATCCAAAGTAAACTTAATAAAATTCTTATTTCTTCAGCACAATTTAACAAAGAAATCTGCGTTGAAATAATGACTTATCCACAAGTAAGACAAATAAAATTGTAATTCCATAGGCAGATTATAAAAAATCAGCCTTGAACTAAAGGTATATCCAAAAGTGAAATGAATAAAATTCTTATTAATTCCACAGATTGTAGAAAATCGTCGTTGAAATCGAGATGTATCCACAAAATGTTTGAAGAACTGAAAATCACACTAAAAACTTTATTTTCTTGTGAAAATCAAGGTCTTGAACACTTTCATAAAACTTCCTAGTCGAAGAATAGAATCTTGGATGGCTATTTAAACTTTTCTTCGATTTGAGCGTCACAAAAGCACTTTCTACGAGAACTTAAAAACAGAGAAGTTATGAGATCTTTTGTTATATTTCCATTATACTTGAGGCATATGAAACCGTTACGATTTTGTTAATAACTTTCCTACATCAATTCTCATTACAAATCAGAAAACGAGTGCTAGTTTAGGCTCCAGTATAAGATTTAAAGCTCAAGTAAAGATCATTAGAAAACTAAATCATTCGGACAGGAAATACTTATTTTCCGCATACACAAAGATAACAGCTTCACCGTGTATTGACCTGCGGCATATATCATTATCGAAAAATTCCAGCAATTCCAAAACAAGTTATCTGTTCACTATCATTTCACACACACAACAAAACTAATAAATTTATCAAACTAGGAAAAAACTCGTCAGATAATGTAAAGACATTGCACACTGATTGCATTTCTTTTCTATTTAATCTTTAGAAAACTAAATGCTTTAAAACTTTACCTTTTGAATTTCGGGGATCGATTTCAAAGGCAATTATTACTCAAAAACTTACTTTACTTAGCATATAAAGTAAATCAGTAAAAGCATTGCAACCAGACTGTGCTGTTGTTATACATGCGCGTAAAAGATCAAAATAAAATAGCACTCAGTTTTCGTACATTACATTTCTGTAAATAACGCTTTGCAAGACACTGTTTTTAGATTTGACTGATGGAGACTCAGTAAGACACTTCGCACTTCCATGCTACACTGTTATTATTGTTATAGTTGCATAGTGAAGCAAAATAAAATTTACTTTTCAATTTGCATGCGCCACATTTCAGAAAACAGCATCTTTTCGGGATTTGGCAAATAAAGAATTAGTAAGTCGATTAGCAATTCTGTGCGGTATTGCTATTATCCAGTTCTGCAATAAAGCAAATACAATTTGATTTTCAATTTTTGAGCATCACTTTTCGAAAAACATTGCTTTTGCAAAACAACACCTTTTTATGATTTAGCTAACGGAGAATCAGTAAGTCACTTAGCACTTCCATGTTTTCCCGTCATTATCCAGTAGCGTAATAAAGTAAAGCAAAATTTTGTTTTCAGTTTTCATGCATCACATTTGCGCTTTAAACACTTTCAAAACAAAACCTTTCTAAGATTTGTCTAACGGAGAATCAGTAGCTTAGCACATCCAAACTTTTCCGTTATTATCCAGTAACGTAATAAATCAAAGCAAAATTTAGTTTTCAGTTGTCTTGCCTGGCATATTGGCACATAACACTTGCAGCAAAATCAGCACCGCTTTGAAGTCTGCCTAACGGATAATCAGTAAGTCACAAAGCAGTTCCACGTGTATTTTCCAATAACTTCGTTTCAGTGTTTAACATAATATCCGGTTCTCTTGAAAATAAAATATTCCGTGACATAAAGCTTGAGTAGTCAGACGAACACAGTGCAATGAACGACATTCAGATAATCAACAATGCAATTCGAAGACTGACTCATCAATAGTCGTTTGTAGTGCCTCTTACGAAATTTTATTCAATTTCTTGAGCAAAAATGACCAAAAGTATGGAGCAATAGGACACAAAATTATTCATTTTTCCACCGAAAAACCACACCACGTCTGTGGGTCATCCGTTTTAAATAGAACTTGCAAGAACTTCCAATCGAACACTTTTCAAGAGAAGCCGCGAACACTATTCCGTGGCTCGTTAAAGTCCCACGTGCTTTTGCCGACAAATCCCGCGTCGGCTGCTGCGTATGGACGTTTTCCCCATTTCTGTTTTGCCTTCTTATTTTTCGTTTTACTCCGCTCTTTCAGTTTTGTTTTTCTGCCTTAGTTGTTGCGTATGAATGTCAGGGTTGCTGAATATAGTGAAAGTATCGCTTGGCGACAATATGTGGATCCCAAATCGCCAAGAGAACCTGTTGGCGTTGCGAGAAAGGATTCCGTCCAGAAATAAAAATTGGGTTATCCTCCAACAAAGTTTGATGAAACAGGAATAGTCGCTGCCAACTTCTGAAAAACTAAATTTCTAGCAGAGTTTTACACGGGGGAGGGGGAAACGGTACATTTAATAACAAATATAACAGACGCAATGAATAACTTTGGTTTGTTTAAATTTACGAAGACTCCTTCAAGGTGTTAACTAAGACAAGCAACAGATTGTTTTGGAAAAATATTTATTTTTTTATCAATCATTATGATGAATAAATCTTGCTTGTTTATAAACAAAAATTTGGAACCTTATTCAGCACAAAAGCAATGTTATAAAATGTTTTTAATCTGGGTTTTGTCGGAAATGGGTGAAATGTTTCTTGGGATTACAAATTAAAAAAAAATCGTATGGTTTGGACACGTTTTCGTAGTGTCGGAGTTGCAGGGTGTAGTTCGTAGAAACTACGAATTTTTCGTAGTAGTTGGCAGCTTTGAATAGTTAAATAGGCAGATATGTCAACAAGTAGGAATGTACGGAATGTTCGGTTAATATTTGGTATACTGCATATTCTGCACACAAACCGAGTATTCGGTTCTACCAAATACTTAAATATACTGAAGTGCAAACGAATTTAAACATTGGACAATTTGTAAGCAAAGACATTTTCTTTTAGTGCAATGAATTATAACTATAATATAATACCATAAAACACAACTAATTCAAATTGTTACTTAATAATGTTGTCACATTCAAATAATTTTAATGTAATAACAAACACTTTGATTTTAAATTCAGCTTTTGTGGCTTTTCACTTTTTCCCAAATTTTATAGTACTCAACATTAACCGTACTATTACCAACTCATTTTGATTATAAAACAGAAAATAAACAAATGATAAGGGTCATTTTCACCATATGCTTACATTTCAGAAGTTTTGATTAATTTTTTTTTTTGAGTTGCTATTTTCTTTTAGAATCACTGACAGATGTTTTGTCATATATTTTAGGTGTTTGAAAAGTAATTAGTTGTACACTTTAATGTATAATTAAGTATTCAAATGCTGTTGTAAAACTTTAAGTTGCAAGGAAAACTATCGTCCGTTACCATACAAAATCAATATGAAATCTCACTTTTAAACTTTCTCATAGGGCCTAGAACCAACTTCATTCGAAATTATTTGCATCCCTGAAGCTTAAAACGATAATTTTGATTATTGAAATATTGACCAAAAACTGTATGGTAACGGACTTGACATTTGGTAACGGATTTGACTAGTAATGGACTTGACATTTGGTAACGGATTTGACCAGTAACGGACTTGATATTTCAACCAAAATGTCAAATTATGGCTAGGTTGTCGAATTTAAAAATTGAACAACAATATGCATTTTCTTAGAGTTGTATAATAAACAATATTTCTGGGTAAAAGTTGAAAAACAGTAAAAATTAATACTAAAATTTTTGGTAACAGACTTGACAAAGAATAAAAATACGCACCTGGAAGAAATCTTGTGCGAAACGCCACAGCAATACTTCTCGACTCAGGAAAACAAAATTGTACGAAATAGTTACGTCACTAGTTTGTTAAGTTAACTGAATACGTGTTACCATCTTTTGACTGCCATAAATACCTTTTTTAGCTAAAATAATCTTAGGGTAACGGACTTGACAAGAACTGCCGGAAAAAATATATTCATACATTTCTTAACTTAAAAAAAATTACTATTGTCAATATTTATGAGGAATATCATATATTAATAGTCAATATATAAAAATAATTTGTTGTATATACTTTTTTATACAATTAAGTATGTAAAAAAATAATTGAACTTGCGAAAATAGGAAATGAACAAGCGTGTCTGCCTTGATTCTCATTTTTAAAGACTTATATAAAAATAAATAAATAAATTTCAATAATTTTTTGAGAAATAGAATTTTTTTGGGGGTATTTCTTGCAGAAAATAATTGTTCGCATTAAATTTAAAATATAAGTTATGCTTCAAAATCGTCTTTTTAACCTCCGGACAGCAAATGTAAGCAAATTTTAAAAATGACCCATAAATTAATTAATTATAAAAACCTCTTCAAAGGATTCCATACACAAATCACTTTTTGACGATGGATATTGCTTTTGCGATTTGCAATTGTGTCTTTTCACCATATCAAAAATCAATGCATAAGCAAAAATATCGATTTTGACTAGTGCATTAAAGGTAGATAGATTTAATATGCATTCTGTAAATATTCGTAAGTTCGCATGACACAAATTCTGCAGAGCAATGCCATCCTCTGATTTCTGATTGAAACACTCTTTGCGCTCTACTTTGTCACTTTAGACAACGGGACGTTTCAGCGAGTGCCCGGACAACGGGACATATTGCATAAAAACAAGATTGTCCTGTTCAAAACGGGACGTTCGTGGTCACCTACAATATCAGCCTATTTCCCCTATTTTCACATCTGCTCAGAGGTGCCCACAGGGGGGGATTATGGCGTAAGTTGCGCCATCAAAATTTTTGGGGGGGATTTTTTAAAACTAATTTATTTATTTATTTATTTAAATTATTTATTAATTTATTTTTTTTAATTTAAATTATTCACTGATTTTTTTAAATGAAAATTATTCATTAATTTATTTTTTTTAATTTAAATTATTTCTTTTATTACTTTATTATTATTTATTATTTATTTTGTGTGTGTGTGTTTGGAATTTCTGGAAGCGAAAAAAGCGATTCTACTCTGCGCATAATTATTGCTTCCAAATAATAAAAAAAAAATAATGATAGTTATAATTAAAAAATAATAATAATATTAAAAATAAATAAATAAATAATTTAAAAAAAATGAATAAATAACATTTTAAAAAATAAATAAAAAAAAAGATGGACAAAAATAAAAAATAAAAAGCACAAGAGGGTTGTGAAAAATTTTAAGGGGGAATTTGCACCATTGAGCTTGTGGGGGGGCACCTCTGCTTGAATGTGCACATCATCAAAGAGGATTCAAAGAAGTGTGTGTGTGTGTGTGTGTGTGTGTGTGTGTGTGTGTGTGTAAATTTGACTAGCGATTAACGTTTTCCCTTAGGTGTACGGCATTCCCCGACTTTCCCCTAACACAATTAATGTGCATTGAAATATTTTTTACTCTCTCATTTGTTCCAGTATAAAATCAACGCAAACGGATGGAAGCTTTGTCTGTGCAGCTTAATTAAGCAGATAAAATCTACTCAAATTTGCTTATCTAAGTCAAGCAGAAGTCGTAAATGATTGTTTTAAAGCACGTGTGGGGAAACTGCTACTTAATTGAATAGCTATTTTCTAAGCTTTAGCCGTGATAAAAGAAACATACATTGTTCCATTTTCAATCTGATAACAAATTGCTTAGGCACGTTCTTTAAAAAATGTGGCCATGAATGAAACATATTATTTGTTCCCCTTGTGCAGTTAAATTATGAGTTGCACATAGATCTACAGTCCTTAATGATTAATTAATTAGAAATACTTGGGGTAACATTGAATCTATCTTTGCTAAATTTTAACAAGACCTTCATAAGCGATTTTTATAAGAAAATAATTTCGGTTAACGACTCAATTGTTTAATGCTTTGACACCAAGTGTTTTTACTTCCTTGATAATACGCGCACTCTGCTTTGGAGAGTACTTTTTTTTTTTTTTTTTTTTTTTAGCAGTTAAGATTGCTTACAGTCATTTAAGGTATACTTCACGAGCGCCCCCGATGGGAGGTCACTGTGACATCCCAATAATTTTCGTATTCGGCACATTTTGCTGACGATTCGGCAATTTAGCAACTTTGCCCTTTTTAGTTTTTTGAATTGTTTTTTTAATATTTTTCCTCACTAAATGTTATGCATGTTCGACATGTGTGCATGCTTGTATTTTATCATCCGGTAAAATTGGAACTTCATTCGGCAAATTGATAATTTTTTCCCTCCCAAAAATTTTTGTTCGGGGCGCCCGCCCTTGGGTAACTTTGAACAACTATTTCTCCTTTTTGTTATTGTTTTTGTTATACCATTCGAATACCAGAGCCCAAGTAGATACATCTACCCAATTTAAGGTGGAATAGGTACAGCTCCCGTTTTCACGAGCACCATTAAGGTGGAAATTCGATTAAACTTCAACACACATGCCATAATACCCATTTATAGGGCAGGCAGCCATTCACAACACACAGTCACAGAGAAAGTACAATGGTTGCTACGTATATTTCTGAATTTGGCAGCAAAAAGTATTATTAAGTGATCGCTGATGATGGCAAACGAATATTTGACACTTTTAACCATAAATCCTTTAGAAAGTTTTGCCCTTTGCGAGATACCTTGTCTCTATGTGGTGGTTACTTTTGTTTGATTCATTCTTTTATTAATTTGGATAAGTTGAATTCCCTAATTGCTACTATTAACCCTTTGAGGGGACGTGACGTAAAATTCCGCTTTTAGTCATTTTACTGAGTGAATTGACAGTCCAGAATGTTTGAATATAGTACCAATATAATTAGGAACTTAATTATTCAACTCTAATTGATTTCAAAATGTTTAACTTTATTACTTGGAGGGAGAAAATAAATTATTAAAAGGCTTAAAGTGTTATAATACATGGCGCTTAAAGGGTTAATGAGTTGCTTAGTTGCTAGTGTAATTTCTATTTCTTTCTGTTTTCGAATTTTTACTCCTACAAAAAATTTCGAAGCGAAGTTTCATGCCTTAAAAAAACCCTAGAAATACCTTATTGTGAAAGAGATACTTTCGAGATTTTTTGAAAAAAAAGCCAAGGAAAATTTTCAAGCCTGAAAAACACCTAGCAAATATCTTAAAGCAGAGGAGTTATTTTCGAGATTTTTGCGCCTGATTTGAGCTAATTTCTGTACCTCAGTACCAGAATGACGTAAGTCCAAAAATGGCGATTTTCACTTTATTACTGCATTGTACCTACAATCTTATTCTGCATCGACCTATGAAAACGTTATTCCATAAAAGAATTCATTCGCAATTACTTAACAGCGTTAAAAGAGAGTGTGTCCCATCCTTTTCATGCATCCGACAATCGTTTTCGCCCTCTACTGAAAAGGGACGAAAATGGACTTTCGTTAGTCTGGTTTTGAGGTACAGATTTTTTCATCTATATTTTCTTCACTGATAACTATATTACGATCAAACGAGATGATAGCAATATATCTACTCACTGACGAAACACCAAAATCACAGCGATATGTGGCCGCACCTCAACATTAGTCCATATCACTTTCATCACCACAGTCTGGCGACACACTTGTCCCTGATTCCGCAATGTCCCGCGGCGGGACCAAAACTCTCGAGTGACACACTACACTACGTCTCCATCAAACGGAGAGTCAGTCCCTTTCGCAGGCAGTTAGCTGAATCATGTGGTGGGGCTACGTGAGGTGACTGAATTTGGGGGCAAGATTCAGTGTGTCGATTTTTGATCTCGTAAGGGAAGTTTTTGTTGAAGATTGTGCAAAGCAGATTCATCGAGAAAGAATGTTGTCGTCGTATTTGTTGATGTGTCGGTGAATCGCAAGTGAAAGCATTAGGTCTACTGGAAAGTTTGTTTCTGAGAAGGAGAAATATGACGGTTTTCTAATGAGTTAAAGAGTATCTGGTTAAATCAACCTTTTAGAGCGGCCACTCAAACCCCTTCTGGGCAAGGGTAGTCGCCAGTCTAGGCTTCTAAATATAATGATGATGACCACTGTTCCATTTTTAAAAAAAACTCTTACCCTTTTGTTTAAAGATTGACCTGGTGTTTCCTATGTAAAGCTTTTTTTTATTTTATAGAGAGGGAGGGGGGATGAGTAGCTAAAGAATATTGCGATGATTTCAGTAATGACTGGGAAGAACGTTTGCTGCAAAATTATTCCACAGAAAGTAAACAATTCCATTTTTAGCTTTGTGGAAAAAATTTCAATTTTGATTTTCTAAAAAACCGCTTATTTATGACTAAACTTTTTTTTCTGGTCTTTAAGGCACAATTTCGTATTTATATGAAGGAGTTCCTAAAATATAATTTGTGATAAACAAAATGTGAAATTTTCAACACATTAAACTTCGAAGAAAATTTACGATATGGTTGCAAGTTTTGAAGCCATAGTTGGTTACTCGGTTTTGGATTTCTTTTTAGAGCTAAAATCAAACGTGAAATATATATATATATATATTATAAATTTAAAAAAAAGTATTTACTGTAAAACTGAAAATTTTTAAACACGCAAATCTTAATATATAAAAATTACGTGTCCCTGTGTTTGTGGCCAATGGACTCCTCAGCTACTGGAACCGATTTTAACCAAATTTTGCACGCAGTTTCAGTTTGGTCCAACTTAAATGATAGGATAGTTTTTATCTCAATTTAGGACCGCAATATATTTTTTATTGCAAATTATCTATTTAGCTACCAGCTTTTCTGTATTCTTGGCTAAGCCTTTTTACTAAGCCTTTTCTAACACCTCCATGGCTGAGCGACATAAAGCACACGTTCTGGCAGCGTCCGGAGCACAGTAAACAGGTTGTAAGTTAGCGGTGCGTTGAGTGTTATTTAACTTTTTTGTGAAGTAAATTTTTAGCAAACGCATTACTTCCCTTGAAATTTATATGTGATAAGCTGTCAGGAACGATTGTCACTTAAGAGTTTTACGCCTCTGAGGCTGAGAGGTGGAAAGCGCTTGGAGGGATAGCTCCTGGACTGCATTTAAGTGGCTGTTCTTCTTACTACTATTATGTATACAAAAGTTTGTTTGGATGGATTTATGGATGGAGCAGTCAGTTGCTAAGCAGTCCGAAAAAATTATCTTTTTAACTAAGCCTTTTTTGAGCCTCTGTCGCCGGGCGACATAAAGCACATGTTCTGACAGCTTCTGGAGCGCAGTAAAATAGGTTGTAAATACAGAAACAATAATGGATGATTAATGTAGGTACTTAATTTTTTTTTTTTTTTTTGTATTTTCCAATAAAAAAACTTAATAAATTCAAAAATTTGCTTTTTTATTGCCTTTAAGGCGGAACAGAGTTCGCCGGAACAGAGGCGGAACAGAGTCAGCTATATTTATATAAAGTTGATCTCTATAACGGTAATAACGTTTTTCGTTTCTATTGAAACATTATATTTTAACCCATACCTTAGCCACAGCAACGCGTGGCCGGATCAGCTAGTTGAATATATTTTTCCTAAAATGTAGAAATAATGGAATAAAGAATTTCCTTGTCGTTATTTACTTTAAAAACTAATTTTAAAGTGTTGAATTATATCAGTGGCGTTCTTAGGGGGTGGGCTGATAGGGCTACAACCCCTCCGAAATTTTTAAAACGAATTTTAAAAATTTAAGCTAAGTTTTTTTTTTTCTAAAATTCCCCCCCCCCCTTTTTTTTTTGAAATCCCAAAATGAGAAAAGCTTTCAGAACAGATAATTAAGTATAGGACAAAATTAAAAGAAATATTTTTTTGTTTTGACATGTCTATTTTACTGTACGTCATGTTTATGATTATCCTATTATTCCATTTTGTTCATTTCTATTGCAAATCTATGTTTTAAAAATGCCGATTAATGCTTTCAGTCACATATTTCTGTTAAATACATTTCAGCAAATTGAATTGCAACCCCGTATTGGGAACAGTAATAAAATAAACTGCAAAATTAACATTAATAGAGCGTTAATTCGCCAAAATATTGCAAACAAGTGTTTCAGCAACACCTCTTTCAATGAAGAAATGTTTTTAAATTTAAATTTATCATTCTCTATGTCCATCAAAACGCTTTCTTCTCAATAAGTTTAAAGATAAAAAAGTTTTTTAAAATGATGTATTTTTAATCGACTTAAATAGGCATTGAAGCAGAAATTCAAGACTTTTCTTAGCTACATTTCATGAGGAGCTCCCCCCCCCCCCACACTCTCAAAGAGTCTTGACTCAGCATCCTCCCCCCCCCCTGAAATGATTTGACTGTGTATGCCGCTGAATTATATCATTTATAACATAGAGTTTTATTGTCAAAATCCTTAAGAGCGACCACCCCCTCTTAGCGGGCCTAGTTTAACAGAACGGAGGGTGGCTGCTCCGAGAGCGGCATCTGTATTTGTTAAGTTTTAACGTCGTGCTTTGATTTACAGTCAGATTTGTTTGGAAATTCAGTCTCTATTTACCCCTCCTCTTGTCTCAAAAAATAAACTAAGTGTGTTGATGGTAACGTTTCTCATTCCCGCTTCCCCCCCCCCCCAAAAAAACCCACGAAGCCCTCTCGAGAGCGAGAAAAAAATGGAGACCCCCCCCCCCCAAAAAAAACACCCTTCTCGATACTTATTAGCGCTATCTGCGCCACAGCCTCCCACCCGCCTCCCTGCGCTCAAATTGGGCAGAGAGCTCCTTTGTAAGAAGTCGAATATCTCGTTCACTGGCAATTTATTAGAGTTTCTGCCAAATATTGCAACCCTTCCGTTTGCGACAACTGGTTTCTATCGTAATCGTAGCCAAGCGACGTCACCGATCATTACGCAATTTTGAGAGGCATTGAATGGATCTACAACTTTTTACTTTTCTCTTATTAGTACGGAAGAGTGAACTTAGTAAATTGAATTACTGGTCAGGTGTAGCAAAAAATCACATCACCTGCTGTATTGATTATATTGATTTGCAAAGTGTCAGAATCATTTTTCAGTTGCACAGATATTTGACTTTAACAATTGCAATGATAAGAGAGAATGCATACACGAGTAAAAACAGTGTGTCGGCTAATCAGGGCCATAACCAGACTTTTGTTTCGGGGATGGCTTTACCAAACACATCGTTTCGTGAAATCTATATGATCAGACTATTTGTTACCTTGAGTAACGTCCATAAAAAGAAAAAGAAAATTCATTCCAAATGAGCGTTCTAAAGCTCTTAATATCTCCTTAAGAGTTATTGTCATCAGGTGGCTTTTGGTAACTTATTTTACTGAAATGCAACATTTTATGCTCATTTGAGAACGGAAAATATTAAAAAAAAAAAAAAAAAAAAACTTTGAAAAGTAATTATCGGAATCAAATAGATGGAAGCATAAAACTGTAAAGAGCAATATCTCAATTTGAGATCGCATGCAGATACAACTAGTTGGATAAGCCACCTATTCCAAAATGAACAGATTTTAAATTTGCTCTAAAAATCAGTGTACATAAAAAAGGAAAAATGTAGTTTGTAATACAACTATCATTATCATTGAAATGTTATTTTTCATTTTTGGCAGTTATTTTGCACCGACAAAAAAAAAAAAAAAAAAAGGTGGGCATTTTTCACCTCAAAAAACCACGGGGCAAAGTGAAACATACAATATTTTTGTAATGAAATATTTTCTATTTGATGAGTTGGAGTAATTTTCATCAAGTGAATGCTTAAATAATTGAACAAAGGACTTAATAATGAAAAGATAAACGAATGAATCAATAAACAAATAAATGAATTAATTAATAAAATTGAGAAAGAATAACAAAAGAAGTGAATAAGTGAATAAATAATTGAATTAATAAGTAAAAGAATGTGAATAAATTAACAAATGAAAAATTCGTTCGTAATTCAGTAAATGAATGCATAAGCGAACGAAATAAATTAGTCGTCCCCGCTTAATCCGGTAAACGAATACCCCGCTTATACGAATAAAATATCTGGGAACCGAATATTTCCCATGCTACAGAGACAATGTTAAAAGATCCCTGTTTAGTAGAATAATATTTCTTGGAACCGACAGTATTCGTTTAAGCGAGGCCAACAGTATTTCACTTTGCCCAGCATGCACTTGACAAATTACATTGAACATTTAAAATCAAAACATGTCTAATATAAACTAAATAAGCACTGCCACTGGTCATCAGTAGATCTCAATTAATAGTTTAAGCGATAATTACAAAAAATGTATCATTTTATAATAGCACGAAATATTTTAGAAAAACTGCGAATATTGCAATAAAGGTATAAATCACATGAGCAATTTTTTTTCGTTGATCTTTGGTGCTACTTATTTTTTGACAGGAATTGATAATATGTCGAGGAACTTAGTTAAAATATTGCTAGATTGGTGATGCTTCAAACTGGAAACATTTTAATATTTCACTTTGCCCCACATTCCCACTATGGTGGGGACGATGGATTCACTCGACTACTTTTGTTTTTACGTCATGAGTAAATAGATGGCAGCACTATACATTTCAACAATCAATGAGTCTGAATCTTGATGAAGTTATCACTATAATATTCTATAGGAGCTCTAGAGCCTAACGAAATTTTTATCTTAGTGCAAGCACACAATACGTATTAATATGATAATACAAGATATTTCATGACCGAAAAACTAAATCCGCCGAACAGGGATGCCCACAGAGGGGGATTATGGCGCAAGTTGAGCCATCAAAATTTTTGGGGGGGGGATTTTTTTAAAACTAATTTATTTATTGATTTAAATTATTTATTGATTGCTCTTTTATTTAAATTATTTACTAATTTTTTCAAAATTTAAATCATTAATTTATTTTTTTAATTTAAATTATTTCTTTATTATTATTTGTTTGTTTATTTATTTCATTTTTTTTTTCGTGTGTGTTTGTGTGCTTGGAATGTCTGGAAGAAAAAAAATGGATTATATTCCGCGCATAATTAGTACTTTTAATACATAAAAAACAATAGTTATAATTTGAAAAAATAAATAAAATAAAAAAGAGAGTTGTGAAAAATTTTGGGGGGGAATTTGCGCCATTGAGCTTGGGGGGGATGGGCACCTCTGCCGCCGACATAAGTCTTATTTTAAAGTTGGAAAACATGATTTTTTTTCCTCTCATTCTCCCTTCTCTCTCTTTTCAGAAAAATGAACTTCCGTTTTGTCTATTTTACTCTGTATTTGATATCCATTTGTGCCATCATAAGCAATTTTGTTCAAGATACAATGACTGCAGGGGCGACCCCAGCAGTTTTGTCGCCCGGATACAAATGCAAAATCCCGCCCTCCCCACGGCTAAAGTTTGAAAAGAAATAAATTGCTTATAAATACAACCCAATAAATAGATGTCAACCCAAAAAAATTTCTTATTCGGTAAGTTTTGACTAATGATTCGAAAAGTTTGGAGAGTGAGACAGTTTTACAATGTTGCAACAATGCATTATTTATTATTATTTTTAATGATGACTTGTGTCTCTTCTGATTATATGTAACTATCTATGCATGCACATATTTTAATAATTTATCTTTTATTTATTCAGTAAAATTCTGTTCATTTGGTATTTTTCCCTTCTAAAAAACTAGGTTCGGGGATCCCCGATCTTCTATATACCGAAAATTTCAAAATCATTGACATGGTTAAAAAGTTATCTACCGTAGTTAGTTTGCTTTTAAAATGTCTCCACTGACAGTTATAGTTTCTAAAGATTCGTTTATTTTACAAATATATGTTCATTTAATATAATAGACTATGTTGAAAAAGCCAAAATTGTTGTGATGAAGCGATACATTTAAATAATGCTCTTAAGCATCGATATATTTACCTTTCAGGATTCCGAAGTACAAAAATGATGTTTGTTAAATTCGATTATATATTTTTTTTTCTTAAAGAAAACTTTATTTCAGATATTCAAGGCAAGATACGCCCTAAAAATTTGCCACCCCAGACGGGGGCTCGGAATGTAAGGCGCTAAGGCCGCCCTGATGACTGTCTGCTGCGTATCATCCCCTGAGACACACAGTTGGCACGTGCTTTTCACTTCACACACACTTCTACTCTGTTAAAATTGCGTGAAACAACGGCTATTGCTTTTTCCAGTTGGTGATTCAATACCAAATTAGGTACGAGAGGCCAGTTGCACTACAGTTTATGACCGAATTTTTAAAACTGAATTCATCATTTTGAATAACCCTGTATTTGGCTATAGCCTAGTAGTAAGGCTCTTGCGCCAATAACTCCAATGCAACCAACCTACTAGATAGTATTTCGTTAAGATTTTTCCAGTACTCATACTTACGAAAAAAAATGTACTACAGAAAAAATCACCTAAACACCAATAAATAACAATTTTTTTTTCCATTTTTCTTTTATTTTTCAGTACGTTGAAAATATTTAAAGTAATATGACGCAGAAAATCTTTTCTCCACAAAGTGGCACCTTTCCCAAAAAGGTTGGAACACCCTGTTATATTGCTGCACTTTCTATAAGTTGAAAAAGTTCTAAGCAAAGTAATATCGCCGGTACCATGCTAAACTAACGAATGTGAAAAATCACGTTTTTCAAGTTCAAATTTTACAAATAATTAAAATTAAAATGATACCTTCGAACGATAGTTTTACACCTAAAGATGTCTATCAAAGTTTAAAAATTGAAAATAACCAAACACGTCAGGTGGGAATAAGTTATATGCAGTGTTTTGGCTCTCCTGAAATGTGCCAATTTTCACATTCGTTAGTTTAGCATGGTGGCAACGATATATTCAAAGAGAAGATGAGAATTTCTTTTATGGGCGGGATTCTCTGTAAACTGGTAATTCACTGTCCGGACCGAGTATTTTAAAAATAATAAAGTCTAATAAAATAATTATCGCTCTTAATACAAGTAAAGCATTAATACTTTGTGGCCCAATTGTATTTGGAGTGATAACAATTTAATATTTTTTTCTAGAAATTATCTAAGCGCCAAAAACACAGTCCCCTGGCTGTCCCAATCCCATAGTCTAACTGTTAAAGATAGTATTTCAAAAAACCTATTAACACTACATAAATGCGGCAATTAATATCTAAAAATAGAATAATGAAGCTATATTTTTCTTATGAAATAAGATATAATTACGTATCCGCCGGGATTCCGCCGCTAGAGGGCGCCAGTGTTGCAGGGGAGATTTTTGCTGCTCTAAGCTAAGTGATATTTTTAATGTAAATTGTTTGTTTTTATTGTATCAGTTTTGGTATTTTTATTGTATTTCAGCATATAATTTAGTATTTCTGTGCATTGAAACTTATTTTTGCTTTACTTGCATTCTTAAAGTGTTTTTCAATTTTTTGAGCTAAGCCTAAAATGTGGTGATTCCTTTGTTGTTAGACCTGTGTTCTTTGTTGGGTGTAGCAATTTAGTTTATTTCTATTTACTACTGACTTAGTTATCAGCATTCTTTGTATCTTTAACTCAAATGATTTCTTATTTTAATTATTAGTAGTTACTCTTAAAATTTTGCACTTTTGTCTTTTTGTATTGCTTTTGTATAAGTGGATCATTCGAGTTATTATGGGTGTTATATGCATTTTGAAAGAGGTTAAGAATGGGAAGGGGAGCAGGTGGATTTCTTGCGACATTTGTCAGATGTTCTGCCTGTATGAGGGAAAAGAGGAGTCCATTTCTGAGGATGATTTCACTTGCACTAAGTGTGCTGAGCTCCTGGACTTAAAAAATAGGATGACCATTTTGCAGGCCCAAATAGCCTCAGGTTGTGGGACAGAGGAGGTAAACAATTCAGATGGAAAGGGGGAAGTTATTAAAAAGGATGTGGGCATTAG
>JAXGGA010008727.1:0-55205 GCA_038373865.1 Uloborus plumipes
TCACACTCCAGGTCCCCCCCCCCCCCCGTACATACCACAACTCGATTTTTAACCGGGATGGGGCCCTGAAGAACGCTGTGCTCATTTTTGAAGAAGGCGCAAGGACCGAGTAAACCCTTGGGCCAGCACACCCCGGAGGTTTCGTTTCACTTGGAGGATTTTGTGACCACGAACATTTTTAACGTCCCCCAGCAACCATTAATGAAGACGGTGGACCTTTGATCGGCGGCTATATGATCGACCCGAGACCCTCCGGTTACGAGTCCGACGAATTACCGATTGGACTACCGCGGCCTCAGGCCCCTATATAGACGAGCCGACGCATCAAAATCACCACCTTGGATCCAGCGCGTGTGTGAGGATTGTCTTTTCTGGCCAGTTATCGCTTTTTGTTAACTTTTTACGTAAATTTAACAAAGCTTGGCAATGTCCCGAAACTTTACTCTGGTAACCCTATTTCCTCAACAATAAAAAATGAAAGTGAAAGTTTATGAGTTGGATCCAAATAGGTGAAACTTAAGCTTGATGCGTCGGCCTGTCTATAAGCGGCTCTACCGCTGCCCATACCCAATTCTAACTTTATTTCGATCGATCTCTTTTAAATTTCAAAAGCAATAACAATTCTAACATGTTGCCAAAAATTATTTGCCAAATACCATAAAAACATAAATTTACGCTGATGGGATTAAATATGAAATCCATTGTTAGCACGCGGTTGCTATGAAACGGTAACAATAAGAGAAATCATAAAGAAAAAGGCGTAGTAAGAAATCTTCTCAAACTTTTAATGAATCCTATCTGTAACTCCGAACTTTTCGACCGTAGCGCTTCAAAACCGGTGCCAATCGATTCCCCGTGGCCAAAAACCCCAGACCCCCAAGTTTACCGGAGTTTATTTATTCTGGGGCGATTTTCGACATTACAAACATCTCTCGTATTATAGTATAGGATATGTCAATTTCATTTTATTACTATTCACTGCTCTCTCTGTCCTTTTTAATTAATTAAAAAGAGCTATTCATGGTCCAGTCCCATTATACATTTTATGTGTCTCTACATTTTATTTTCAAAACGAAGGTCTCTTTTCACGATTTGTGGAGAGCTTCTTCGTCTTAATGTGTAAATAAAATTACTATCTAAAATAAAAACAGTGTAAAGTTTTTCATTTTTCAGTATTTTTTAATTTTTATAAAAATAATTGGTGGCCTATTTGTAGATTGTTCAGTGCGTAATTTCAACTTTGCTTGATTTAGAATTTTTAAAATCTTTCATGCCTATTTTCAACAACGCTTTATAGACTTTTACATCCAAAACACCATGTGGAGACGAAATATACATCTAGGCAGAACAACGTCTGCCGGGTTCTGCTAGTTATAATTATAACAATGGTTGTCATATTTTAAATAGCATCCGCGTGAAGTTAAATCTTTATGGTTGGAAATTTTTGGGAGAATTATTGTGTTTATCCGCGTGAAGTTAAATTTTCATGGTATTTGGTAAACGAGTTTTGTCAGTGCGTTAAAATTGTTTTTGAAATTTCTGGGAGAATTATTGTGGTTTTCACGTGAAGTTAAATTTTGGTGGTATTTGGTAACCGAGTTTTGGCAATACGTTAGAGTTGTTCTTGAAATTTTGGTGTTTTTACGTTGCGTATCGTTTAACAAGATTAAGTTTTTTGTGTATTAGTTTCGCCTGTTTTGAAGTATGTAAGTGAAACGAAGGGGCCAAAATGCCAAGAAAACGTCGCAAAAAAACTTTTAACTTTAATTTAAGCAGCGGACATTCATCTAAAGAAAACACAGGTGAAAACACTCATCAGGATTCAAGAGCTTTGTCCAGCCAAGAAACTTTTAATTTGGCTCGGCCCACGCACGCTGCTAAAGTAAAATGCATTGAAAATATAGCTAATGTTATAAATGATGAAAGAGCATATATTTTAACCTGTTTACCGGGGAATTAGCTATTGCTCAAATCGTTTCACAATGGGGACTTTTTTTTCGCAGCGATAAGTAATATCACACCTCAAATAATAAAAGAATATCGTTTTTAACTTATGATTTTTATTTATTTTGATACAATATTTTATATTTAAAATATAATTCAATGTAAAACGCATTAATGGAACAAATTATAATAATTATTTCGCAGTATGATATTGTTTGAAACAGTACACAAGGCATACACAAGGCAACACAGCAGTCAGGACACCAGAATCTCGATTCTCTCCTAATACCTCCTAAATATATAAAACACTGAAATTTCCCAATAAGAATATTCAAATAAGAAAGTTATTACTAACATGTAAGATACTGAAATGCAGACTAAAATGAATCCAAATTGTGGCAGCTCGAAGTATAGATCATACAGCGCCCGTTTTCCCATTACTAGCGCTCAAGTTCCAGATTACAAGAGCATGAAAATTCATGACGCATCGACAATATGATGGCTTATATATAACCACTCTAAGATTTAATAGATAAGAGCAACGTAGAACGTGATGCGTTCAAAAAATTACGATTAATTTCCATGACGAAAAATTTCGTCATGCCCATTGCTGTAGGCTTTTATGTATGACGAAATATTTCGTTCTCGGACATGCGTCACAACGCGTGGCCAATGAAAGCATCGAGCAACGAGATCATCGCCTTGAAGACATGAGACGGCGTATGTCACAACGTACTGCCAACGAAAGTACCGAGCAACATGATCAGCGCTTGGAAGATCAGCGACGACGTACATCCCAACGTACGACCAATGAAACTGCCGAAGAATGAGATCAGCGCTTAGAAGATCTACGACGACGGTCATCACAACATATTTGCAATGAAAGTGCCGAAGAACGTGATAAGCGCTTTGAAGATCTACGCCAGCGTGCGTCACTTCGCGTAGCCTTCGAAAGCAATGAACAACGAGAACAGCGTCTAGAAGAACAAAGACGGCGGGATATAAGACGCCACATAGCTTCAGAAAGGAACTATTTGCCAACATATAAATGCGCCGCTAGTGCAGATGTTCTATACCACACCTTAGGACCATTTGAAGTCATGTGCATTCACTGTGGTGCCCTACACTTTCCAGAAGAACGTGTCTCTAATCGCACGAATAAATATTCCTTTGGTGACTGTTGCTTGCATGGACGAATTTCAATGGAATCACCAAAATTGTCAAATGAATTGGCCCTCCTCTTTTTAAATCGTCACCCATATTCGAATGAATTCCACCGAAGAATAAGAAATCTAAACGCATCATTTGCACTAGCATCCTTTAACGTGTTCGACGATAGGACAATAAATAGCCTCGGCGTTTACAGTTTTATTGCTTGCGGACAAGTATACCTCAAAATGAATATGTCGGCTCATCCAACACAGAACAATGAAGGTGTTTTCGAGCGACCATTGTACGGTCAATTATACTTTTTAGATCCCGATGCTGCTACTACTAGGAGAGTGAATCATCCTCTTAACTATGGAATTAGTACATCAGTGATAGAGTTGTTAGAGCGCATAATTCGAGAACACAATGTATATGTAAAGGGGTACATAATGATGCGAGAAGTAGAGGAAGAAGTAAATAGAATAATTTCTGACCAAGGAATATCTCCACCATATGTCAAGCTTTTGTTTAGACAGCCGGAGCAGGTTGATCACGGAAGATTTAATATACCAGCCTGTAATGAAGTTTGTGCGGTTTTTACACTAAATGCTGATCAAAGCTTCCTGATAATGAAATGGTTGTTCACCAGCGCGATAAAAAATATTGTCCATTTAAAAAATATTTATAAGCGAGTCGAACCATTCACTTACCCATTATTTTACTCGGCTGGTACGGATGGTTATAGTACAGATTTGCAACTGCAGATACCATATGCGAGCCGCAGTCACTTAACTCGGCTTGAACTTGCTCCGTAAAGGATTTCTTTTCGACCCGATCTCATTAAATTACCAGACGAAGCATCATCATCAGAAAGTCCCGATTTAAGACAAATGCCATTCAATGCACTTCATTTTGGTAGCAGATTATTTCAGCAATATTTAGTAGACACCTACATTCGTGTAGAGCGTGACCGTATTCAATGGGTAAAATATAATCAAAGCAAGGTTCTCGCAGAACAGTATTCAGGAGTAACCCGCTTCATTTCTAAATTAGCAGAAGAAAAAAATGCTACAGTTGGTGAAAAGTGATTTTGATTTCCTCGTTTCCCAGTTCAACAAGATATTACACGAAAAATTTTGAAGATGCAATGGCTATTGTCCGTCGACTTGGTTCACTAGATTTCTTTATTACCATGACATCGTATCCAAACTGGCCAGAAATAAAACAGGCATTGCGGATAAAATTAGACGACGGTACAACATTGGAGCAGCTTCCACAGAATCGTCCTGACATCGTCGCTCGAGTCGCGAGTCAAGTTGAAATTTGATCAAATTATAGAAGAGTTTGATAAAAAGCAGATCTTTGGCAAGATATCGGCTTTTGTATATACAATAGAATTTCAGAAAAGAGGACTACCTCATATGCATCTACTTATCATTCTGACGACTGATAACAAAATTCATCAACCGGAAGAACTTGATGATCTAATTTCAGCCGAAATTCCCGGAAATCAGGATTTAGAATTAAAAGATCTTGTACTAAAATGGATGATCCACAATCCATGTGGAGTATCAAATCCTGATGCAGCAGGTATGGTTTCAAAAAATGGAAAAAAGAAATGTCGGTTCGACTATCCTAAATCCTTCCAAGAAATAACATCATTAGTAGATGATGGAAAACCTAATTACAGACGACGATATAACCCACATTTGGACCCTCAAAGTTCTCAATTTTCTCACGATCAAGCAATTTATCGCAAAGACGGAAATGGCAGGGGTATAACACGAGACAACAGTCATGTGGCTCCCTACAGTGCATATTTGTTAAAGAAATTTAACTGTCATATTAACGTTGACTACGTAGGAAGTATTTTGGCAGTTAAATATCTGTACAAATATATATACAAAGGACACGACTGCGCATCTATCAAAGTTGTTGAAGAACAAAGAACATTGATTTACAACGAAATAAACGCATACATTGAAGGACGTTGCGTCACGCCGCCAGAAGCATGCTGGCGATTATTTGCTTTCGAAATTCAAAAAAAAAAAAAAGCCACAGTGTTCAACGACTAGATATTCACTTGCTAGGTCAACATCAAATATCGAACTTAGATCGTATTCAAGATTTGGTAGACATTGGTCATAAAGGATCCACTTTAGAAGCCTATTTTAAACACAATCAAAAAATTAAACATCAGAGAGAACTGTACATGTAAAAATTATTCGAGGAAGAGAGTCGGGTGATTCTCTAAAACTCTGACAATATCATGTCTCCGAAGTATAACACAAAAATTATTTTATCTAGAAATTTTTTTTTATTTTTTTACCAGTCAGAAATATTTTTTCCGATGCTGTCCCATTGAATTTAAAACAATCCTTCATTATTTTTTCCTACAAAAAATTTTTGAATAAACTAAAAATCACTCTTTTTGCGTGTCCCAACCTGATTCTCAAATTAATTATGGGGCTTAAATTATTGGGGGGGGGGGGCTTAAATTATTTAAAGATTTTACATGAATATTTCGCAAGTTTAATTCGTAATGCTGAGTTGTACACATTTAAGAATGTAAGATAGTATTGTTTTAGTTCATTTTATTGATTAAATAAACAAGGTACATCATTCAAAAGTTTGTCCCAACTTTTGCATGTCAGTATCCCGGTCTAGAAATAAGTTCAATTATTAAAGGCAAAAGTAATAAATTTTGAATCTGCAGTACTACAGCAATGTTTATTCTCATACCGGCGCTTGGTTGATTCTTTGGAGCAGCTTTTTGGAGGAAAGGAATTTCCCGCTTTAAAAAAAAAAAAAAAAAAGAAAAGATCTCCTATGCTTTAAAAGTTTTTTATTCTTCATAAGTTTTTTTAGTCTATCGTAATTTTTTAACTATCTGTTCGGGAAAAATTATAGAGTTTTGGTCCGTCAACCTATGACCGGTCAAGAAAACTGCTATTCCTGATTCCCCTCTTCCGTTTCGCGTCCGTCCGCAGAGGGGGGCGTTGAAAACTTTTTAAGTCCTTAAAGAGGGCGGTAGCTGTAAAAAGGTTGAGAACCACTGGTTTAGATTAAAGTACTTGAAAGTACTAACATAGATCACATGCCACTTTCCTTTAAAATAGGGCACGTCCATCGTTACAGACGTAACAATCGCAGACTTTGAACACAAATAATTCTGGTTTGGGCTGATGAAAGTCTTCAATTTTTTTCCTGTAGCGTAACTTGATGATGTTTATGCTACATTAAATTTGCGAGCAGATTGCTTAATTACAAAAAAATACAGAAATTAAAAACTGCCTGTTACAGACGTAATTCACAAAACAGCGAAAACTCGACTATGTCATACAACTTACAATATTCCTCTGAATTATACGGAAATTTTGAACTTTTTTTTTTAATACGTGTTCTAGAGACTTCAAGCTTTCTAAAACCATAAAGATTGTGTGGATTTTGAGTGCCGAATTTGTGAAAAAAAATCATAAACTTGTTACGGACGAAGCAAAGTGGTGTTACAGACGTAACATCTCTGATTTGAACGTAGAAAACAATATTTTAAAGCAGGAATAAATAATGATTTTTGTGCTAAAACAATACAGTAGCATTAATTAACACATTATTTGAATATTTTAAGTTATACTGTAACAGTTTTAGAAAATTTGGGTAAGTCTGGGAGAGTTGAGAGCATATGCCCATATGTCAATATGTAACAATAAATTAATGCATCTTAAGACAGTTATTTAAAAGAAAGATTGACACAAGAAAAGTTTAGAAGGGCCTTCACACAAATTTATTTATTTGTATTCTTAAAATTAATGCATAATGGGGCTGCTACATAAAAAAATCGGGAAAAGTAAAGTCCTCCCTGGAATCAGTGATTGGTCTTAGGAGAACTTAAAAATTTGAAAATGTTGGATGATATAGCAGAATACTAGTACCAAACTAAAATTTAACCTTCTTGGTGACAGTTGGTCAATTTTGATAATTTTTTTTTGAATGAAAAAATGTGTCCTTTTTCGTCCGACGTTTTCGAAATTCGAACGGCATTTTCGCATTTACATGCCGACAAAATTAAAAATTTCAAAATCAGAATACTAGAAACTTTACTACTCGTACCATATTATGCTATATACATGTATTGCTCATCCTGCGCTTTTTACCTATTTAATTGGAAATTTACTTTTGCTACGGACGTAACATAGAGCCATTTGTTATGTTCGAAATGTTACGTCTGTAACAGCATTAATTTAAAAACTAAATCAGTTGCAATATTTTTAACTATGATGGACAATTACTCTAAGAATTTTCCAAAAGGATCATTAAGGGTTTTTTTTTTTATTTTGATTTTTTAGGACGTAATGACAACTTTTGCTTCTTTTTTGTTACAGACGTAACATCAAACTTCTTTTTTTCAAACTTCAATTACAACCTTTAGATCAATTCAAAAGAAATTAATGAATGCATATTACTACAGTACCGTCTTAGTAGTTAAAATTGTGCTACAAGTAGTTATTTTTGTTTTTATTTTTCGATGAGAAATATGCATTTGAAAATGTGTTCTTTTTTCTGATTTTTACAAGTTCGTGAATATCGTACTTCCAACTAAGAAAACAAGTATTATTCTAACTCTCACCAAAAAACCAATGCAGGATTCTTAAAATATATATCTTAAGCTTTAAAATGATGTATAACATAGCAACAGAACTTCAATATGAATTTTTGACCAATTGGTTTCACTTTTCATGGAATGGCCCAATAGTATTATTGACAGACATAAGTTAAAAATTACTGTACGTTATTTCAAATACTTATTTGCTTTACACTACCTCTGAGAGAGAAGAAGTGCCTACCAGGTGCACCGTGTGACTGTACGGAAAATATTGTGGGGAATTTTATGCGCTTGGGCGTGTAAGCCTGAATTACCCAATTTTTATTATCGCATCTTAGTTACAATTTTTTTTTCATGGATATGCGTACTATTACTGTATCTGGAAAATCAACATTTATAATACGAAAAGAGCGATTTGTTTTCCATTTTCATTCCAGTTCATTTCTAGAAGCAATAAATGCTATAACTAGAGTCCTATTGCCATTCGTGGTTTTGGAAAACATAATTGGAATTCAAGACCTCAAAATTCAAGTAAATTCTAGGGCCAGGATGCTAGATGTTTGTTATTTTGCTTTTAGTATTTTTATTATTATTTAAACTAGAACTTACACCTAATTATTTTGTATTTAGTGATTTAATTAAAATGTATGCTCAAACTCGTAGAAAAATTAAGAGTTTTTTAATTATTTTTATTCTTTATGTACATTTCTCAATTTGAAATATTTCAAGTTCACTATCATTTTTCAACACTGTCTAACATAGAGCCGAAACCATACTGATTTCTAAATTTTACATTTATGCATTCCCATTCTCTCTGCACATAAATATTTGATGCTTTATCTTACGGTTTGTCGTTGCATAAAAATTTACAATGCATCTCTTCTAAGTAAACAGCATGCCTTGAGTACTACTATTCTTTTTCTAACTAGAAAAATATATTCTTACGCATCCGTAATTTTTGTGTTTTATGTGAAAAAAGGATTTGTCATTCCTGCCTTTTGCTTTTCTATAAATATTTGACCCCTTAATACATGGTTTGTTATTATGCAATTATTTGTAATGTGTACCTTTTAAAATTACAGGGTGACAAGAAATAACTTGGACACACATGCAAGTCAAAATGGTGAACTGTCAAAATGGTGAAACACAACTTTTCTAAAAGGTGCACGCATGAGCTGATTATTTGAGGCAGACAAACAAATTCATCTTTTAGCTTTGAATACTAGACATTTTTGCATTCTTTATTATTTATATAAAATAAATTGGTTTAAATCTCGAATTAGTAGCATTGACAAAGATTTCGAAACAGTCGCGCGTACTTTCGTCATATTAAGTTAAAGGACTTTTAAAGTAAAATTTGTTTAAAATTTAATTAAAATGAAATTGATAATTACATCTACTTGAGAAGTTCATGTGTGTTCTTCTATAGTTAAAAACAAAAGTATGTTTAAGAATATATTTTTTTCATGCTTTTAAAGTTTGCATTCATCAAAAAATCTTTCTTAATATATGACTTGTTTTTTCTGTATCTTTCGTACATTTTTATTTTAAAATAATGAAATCTTTATTGGAAACTCTAGTACCTTGTGCTTATGAATTTCAATATATACTTTAAATAATGAGTTTTTTGCAATATAAAATGAATTTTTTGAGTGAAAAAATCTCATTATAGATTTAGAGTTTCATTTAAACTTCATGAAAGCCGAAATGAAAAAGATTTTAATAGCAAGAACCAATTCCACCAAGCAGCTCGAAATACTCTACTTCAATGCGAATTTTTGCAAGATGAAGAGTCATGCAAATAAAACCGGTTCAACTCTCTATATGTTTTCTAGGAAAGTGAAAACAAATATAAGTTCTTAGAGATCGTCTTAAAGGACTTTTGAAACCTCTTTTTACGTAGCCATTATTACATTGGCAAAATACCAGAAGTCACTTTTAAAATTTTCTTGGACATATAATTAAAAAGAGAGATAGGCATTTGAATTTTCTGAAATGGGAAACAATAGATTAATAACTAAGAAACGATAATATGAAATATTATGATTTAAGCTTTAATATTAATAATTTCAACTCTCAAAAGTAAGATGAAAAACTTTTCAATGACGTTTTTATGTTTAATTGAAGAAAAGATAGTTGATAAGATATATACACTACCGCGCATCGATTTCAATCCCTAGCAGCATAATTCATTGAAACATAATCGCAGCATAATTCATGAAATTCTCATCGGCCGAAGTTCTCATCGGGAATTGCTCCAATATGTCTCATCGGCCAAACAGAATCCGAGCAGCAAAATCCGATGAGTTTTGCTCGAAATACGATGAGATTTGGAGCAATTTACGAGCAGTGAAGTCCCGTGCCGATGAATTTAGGATCAATTTTGGATGAAAATACGATGTGATTTAGATCAATACGCGAGCAGTGCTGTTCCGTGGCGATGAATTTAGGATGAAAATACGATATGATTTAGATCAATATACGAGCAGTGTAGCTAGTGGCGATGAATTAAGGATCAATTTTGGATCAAAATACGATGAGAGTTGGATCAATATACGAGCAGTTTAGTTCCGTGGCAATGAATTTTGGATCATTTTCTTTTTTTTCCCCCAACCAGGTGCGACTGCCCAACTCCAGGATCGAACTCGGGTTATCGGCGCGAAAAGCCTGTACCACCACGCCACCAAGTCTACGCTTAATGAGACCAACACTGCATATTTAATAATCATTTGAGATTGGGAAAATTTTCATCAGAAAATTTGATCATTACGACCTCTTTCTGATGAAATCTGTAGCTTGGCATATTTTCATCGTGAAATTTGATTGGAAGTATATAGTTTTCCGATGAAACATAGCTCGGCTAATTTTCATCGGAAATTTGATCGGAAGGATATCGTTTTTCGATGGAATATAGCTCGGCTAATTTTCATTGGGAAACTTGATCGGAAGAATATCGTTTTCCGACGAAATATAGCTCAGCTAATTTTCATCGGGAAACTTGATCGGAAGAATACCATTTTCCGATGGAATATAGCTCGGCTTATTATCATCGGGAAAGTTGATCGGAAGGATATCGCCTTCCGATGAAAAGTAGCTCATCGAAAACCGTGCTCGGATACTGATCGGAACGATGTCATCGTGCGTTACGGGATCAGTTAACGAGGAGTTAGTTGATCGGCCGAGCAAAATCCGATGAGTTGATGCTACTTGGGATGCCCTCGTTATTTTTCCATTGTTTTCATGATACAAAGAATTACACTCTTGCAAGAATATAGTATTTTATTCAAGTTAAGAAAAATATTTCACTACATAGTTAAACATAAGCATCAGTGTTTAGTCTTAAATTTCCCTTTTACATTACAAAACATAAACTTGTTCTTACCGTATAATACTAGCATCAGATGATCCAGCTTAAAACTAAAATGCTCAGTAAAAAACTGTAAAATTAGCATTAATGTAATTGGTATCGCTAATAATTTTATAGTTTTTTGATGTGTGTTATACAAAAACACAAAACACTTTTTCTCCATAACTTTCGTTTTTGGAAATCGTGCGATAAATTCATCGTACACATATTTAGAATAAATTCATCTATCCTAGTTTTTGTTACTTTACGGTTTTTCTTTGTATAAAGAAACTCATTGCTAAATATTTTTTTATAAATGTATTAACAAATAGTTTAAGAACCAGCAAACAAAAACAGAGCAGGAATATCTCAATCAAGAAATCATAAAAGTTTAATTCTTTTAAAGTTTATAATTAATTAGGAAAATTTTCTAAAACTCGGTTTTGGTATAAATGTCCATATTTTAAGCACAGAAGAAAGATTTACTACAAAACAGATGTTTGTTTCAGAGTAAAATTGAGATCAAGTTTGCAAGTATTTTTGAAATTTCACAGTCTCAATGAAAGACTGCAACAATTTAATAAATGTGAAACAACACATTAAATTCGATTTATTTCGGACTAAAAATCAAATTACGGTTTATAGTGTTTTTTTTACATGTAATGTTTAACTTAATTCATTGTTATTATGCTAAGGTCTAAACCTCAGGCAAGCTACGCTGTGCCTGTTGTTTAGATAATATAGACACTATTTAATCATTTCTATTGAAATATGTGGCACTTATATTTAATCACAATAAGCATTTCATCACGTTAAATTAAAAAATTCGTGTTCTTTTTTAAAGTAATACAGTTGATAGTAAACACACTTTTGACTTAAAAGTCATTTTCGTTGCGAAATGTTACAAAAAAAATATCTTTTCTTAAGGAAAAAATGGCATGAGAAAAATAAGTTTATGATGATATGAGACGCTTTCCAGATTACCAACACAATCCTAGTTCTCGCAGCTAAATTTTTCCCAAAGGTGTATTTATGTGAAAAGTAATGAAAATAAGATTGGTAATAAATGAAGATATTTTCTGTTACACAAAGAGTAATGAATGTGATATATTTTGAATAGTGGTCTCAATGGACGACTGTTATTTCTTTCGAGCAGAAACATATGCTGCTTTTATTAATATTAAATATTCAAACACTGTTTTGCTAGTTTTTGTGGAATTTGATTATGTGCTATATAGTTTGCTTAATACATTACACATGATGCATTGCATATACCCTGTCGGGAGCAATGAGGAAAATGCCCTTTAACCTTTGACATACATGTTCCAGCTAACTTAATGTAACTAGAACATTTATGCCATGAAGGCAAAAAATGTTTTCTTCTTGGAAAAAAGAAAAACCTCTTTCGCATAGAGATAAGTATCTATGAATGATGCCTGTTTAATCTATAATTATTTTTAATGACAACTTTAACTTTAATTGCTAAATATAAACGTGAAAAATGCTGATTATGACATTTTCTATGGAATTAATTGTTTTCTAACTATATCCCTAGTTTTGAGAATTGTTAGGGACAAAAAAAAAAAATCTGTCCTACACAGCAAAAAATAAACTGCTGTTTTTTCAGTATAATGCAGGTGGAATAGGTTCCAGTTTCAAACTGTAAAGTTTGCAGTAATAAACGGTAAAATTAACAGTAATATATACATTACTGCTAATTATGCAATTTATTTCTGTTGATTTTACAGTTTTGAACTGAAATATCTGCTGCCCTCTATTATACTGTAAAAACAACAGTTTATGTTTTGCAGTGTATGCAAACTGAAAATAAAAATTGTACATGCAAATAAGTAAAAAATGATCGCATATGCTTTGTGCTAAAATTTGATTGCAGAGAAAAACCAACGGAAAAAAAGTACAAATATTAAACTTTTTTTGCGCTAATTTGAGCTTTATTTACGTTGGTTTTCCCTTCAATCATGTAAGTGCATACAATTTATTGATCTTTCAGAATTTTTCGATGTTTAATGACATTAAAATTAAGGCATTTACTACTATATTAAATTTAAATACTTAAGCTTCAATTAAAAAGATTCACGTCCAGATATCACCCACACTGCAAAAAAATTAACTGTTGTTTTTACAGTATAATACTAGCAGCAGAGGTTTCAGTTTAAATTGTAAAATACACAGTAATAAACAGTACAACTAGCAATTTAACAGTTTTTTCTGTGAAAGGAAATTTACAGTTTATTGCAGTAACATTTAGCTGTAATATACTGTAAAAACAACAGTATAATACTGGCAGCAGAGGTTCCAGTTTAAAACTGTAAAATGCACGGTAATAAACTGTAACATTAGCAGTTTTTACAATTTAGTACTGTAAAATGAGCAACTTGACAGTTCAATATTGCAAAATTAGCAATTTTTACAGTTTATTACTATAAAATTAGCTGTAATATACTGTAAAAACAGCATTCATTTTTTACAGTGTATGTATTAGATTCAAATACTTGAGCTTCAATTAAAATGATTCACGTCCCGATATCGCCCCGTTTTTTCTTCATCAAATCATTTACTGCGTGCAACTTCCAATAGATGACCGAGCTTCTGACGCTAACGATATGTAATTCATCACATGGCCGATAGTGTCTTAAACAAAGCTTTGGATTGGCGTGCTGTTGACTGATAAATGACATTGCTTCCCGAACGATTAATTAATGTCAGACTCCTGTACTAAGCTGAGCCCTATAACTAACGATTCTCTAAAGGATTAACATTAGTGTTGGAGGTGTGTGCGGACAGCTGCTAAGGATAACATTTTGCTTGTTAGACTTGGTTTGGATTTCTTGAGGTCAAAACGTCTTGGTTTGGCAATTGATCGTAAATCGTGGTGAAGTTAAAATTTAAAATACTATTTTCACTAAAACGATTAGAAGAATCTGACCGAAAAATGGCACAACATAAAGAAATATTATCTTTTATGCAATTTCTTAATCATAACCAAACTGTTTCGCGAATTAATTTCTGTACCTCAGAACCAGACTAACGTAAGTCCATTTTCGTCATTTTTCGGTAGAGGGGAAAAACGATTGTCGAATACATCGTTTTTCCCCTCTACTGAAAAATGACGAAAATGGACTTACGTTAGTCTGGTTCTGAGGTACAGATTTGTCACACAGAGGAACATTATGCTATCGTTTGCAATGATGCTTTTATTAAAAGATTCAACTTATCATATTCCCCAAGAAGTTCAGGTAACATTACATAAGGGAAAGATGGAACAAGTTATAAATTTTTCATTTCTCTATACGTTAAAAAAAAAAAAAAAAAAAAAAAAAAAAAAAAAAAAAAAACTTTTTTTTTTTGCAGAGAAAAGCATCCTTTTGAATATCCTATTCGTTAAATCGCGGATTTTCTCAAGACTAATTAAAAAAATATCTTTAATTAATATTATTCCAAAAATGTCTTAATTTGTTCGTATTTGCCACATAGAGGGGGGGGGGACTAGCTTGGGGCACATATACACATTGCAATGAAAAAGTCTTTAATATGAAACACATCAGTATATACCCATTCAATGGCAGGATTTTTGTAACCTATACTGTGTCAATATTACTAGTACAGTAATGTTTAAACAAGAAATTCATATTTTTTCCTATAATAGGACTCTGCTCACTCTCAAATTTTAAAGTTTTGAGCTATATTCAAATACTTGAAAAAAAAAAAAAAAAAAAAAAACTTGATAAGACTAATTTGTGCAAATAAAAATTTATTATGGAGAGATATTTTTTACTAAATAAGGCTTTTAAGCTTCTATAAGGTATGGTAATGTATTTAAAATTATTTCAATTTAAGATTTTAATTAAATTAAAATATTTTGTGTCTTTTTTTTTTAATAAGAGCAAAAATAAGTAATTAAAAAGTTACAATAGAAACGTGATCGGTTAAAACATTTCAACAAGGTTCGCCCATAATTTAGGGCAAAGGCAGAGCTATAATAAGTTTAGCCACAGATCGGTTATGACAGCCTGAGACGGCGGTTTCGTCCTCATTGGGAATTCATCAGTCAAGATTAATCGGTAACTGAGCTGGAGGTAGATATTAGGGTGGGGCGAAAAATAAAAAGTTTTTCAGATCAACTTCTAATAGTTGCCAAAAGTTGTCTTTGGTGATAGTTAGCTTTTGTGCAAATTTTGAGAAAAATCGGTTAATATCTTCAGGGGGCGCTGCGATCGCAAAGTTTTATCATAGCTTTTATCTTGATTTTATGGTTAAAATATGAAAAACAATGCCGTTAGCTGATCTCATTGTATTTTTTTACTTATAAGATGGATTCATGCATTCAAAGCATATGAAATAACTCACAAAAAATTAGTTTATATGATATATTTATATTTCAAGCATTTAAAAAGAAACAAAAACGTGAAAAAAAGTGATTTTTTTGAAATATAAATATATCATATAAAATAATGTTTGTGGGTCATTTCATATGCTTTTAATGCATGAAAACATCTTTTGAGTAAAAAAAAACGCAAAGAGACTAGCTAAAGGCATTATTTTTGATATTTTAACCATAAAATCCATAACAAAGCTATGGTAAAACTTTGCGATCGCAGCGCCCCCTGAAGATATCAACCGATTTTTCTCAAATTTTGCACAAAAGCTAACTATCACCAAAGACAACTTTTGGCAACTATTAGAAGTTGATCTGAAAAACTTTTTATTTTTCGCCCCACCCTAGTAGATATTGTTGCAGTGATTAATTTCAAACTGGTGAGATTGGTAAATTAAATTCATCCACAGTTGAAGGTAAGATTATTTTTCTCCAGCTCGGTTTCTGACTATTGCTGACTGATGAGTTCCCAATGAGGACGAAACTTCAGTCTCAGGATTTTATGATCGAGATGTGGGTAAATTTCAAAAATATCAAGAACGTTTTTAACGGTCAATTTTTTGGCCAAAATATTAAGAACGTTTTTAACGGTCAATTTTTTGGCCAAAATATCAAGAACGTTTTTAACGGTCAATTTTTTTGAGTCTGTACATGAGGAAAAAAAATTTTTTTACGTAATAAAATCTTCTTGGGTTAAATGTAAAATGGCTGAAAAGGAATTTCGGAACATGATATACATGTTCTGTTTTTTTTAGTAGTAACATAGAAGATGTTTGCTCTTAAAATGTATATGTCCCTTTGAGCAATTTGTGTGATTCGTGTAATAAAAAGCAGCAACCTGACATTAACAAAAATTGGACATTTAATTAGAAAAAGGAAAAACCAAAAAACAATAATGTTTGATTGGTATACTTACACTTACACTTAATTATTTAACATGTACTTTATTCATATTTTTTGAGTATGAATTTTACTAAATGTCGACGTGTTTTTCAGAAACTAATACTGGACAAAATAAAAGAAGAAAAATATTATTTTATTGTGTTCAATTTTTTTTCTCCAATTATTAAATTCCTAGATCCATAATATTTCATACATTTCTTCCTACATCAGTAAAATGGGCAATACAAAGCAAAACACAGCTTTCTGATGATAATGTAAAGCTTTTAGTTTTAAAAACCATTATGGCTGCTTCGTTACATAACATTCTATTAATAATCATTTTTTTCACTAGATGCTTTCAACGTCATGCTTCAGATAAATTTAACATTTAAAAATTTTTATGAAAAAAAAAAAAAAAAAAAGCTTTTCAATTCTGACATTTCAACATGGGTATGCTTGAACATAAACATGCATTAAACAAGAAAAGAATTTCTCTGAATGGCGAATAAAAAATAAATAATGAGAAGTAAAGATACGCATGAATAAATTCCAAACGATATGGCTTTACCACATGCATAGGGAAATGGCATTAACTATGACTAACTTAGGATTTAAAAGCTGTGAATAATGCAATAAAATTCCAACATTTTACCCGATAAAAATGTTATAATTTTTTATCGTTGCTAAAAAGTGATGACATAAAAAAAGCTAAAAATACAGAAAAGAGATTACATCTCAATAATGATTTGAATTGAACATAAATGAGGTTGGATGTTTTTTTAAACTTCAGTATGAAATTTAGAATGTTTAAAATATACGGAAATCATACGTTCAATAAGAACTGTTTCATATCATTGCAATACCAAAAGTTTTCTCATTTTTGTTTACTACACTTTTCGCTTTAACGTAACACATAACACTAAACTATAAACACTAAAAGTACATTTAAGAATATCTTCATTTTTTTGTTTAGATAAATAGATTTAAATTACTGTGGCACGCTTATCCAGTGTTCAGTGGGGGGGGGGGGATGCTTTCACCTTAAAAAACTGGTTTTAGGATTAAACAAAAAAGTGACGTTTGCTTAGGACAAGTAGTGACACAGAGTACTTTCGTCGTAGTGCTTTTTGCTTAATGCTACGAGTTTCTATGAATGATTCTTTCTGAATTATCTCTCTCGAAAGGCTGTCTTTCTGTAAGCACAAAAGTTTGTTTTATACAAACTCATTTTCTGGATCCAGAAAAGGCTTCATTAAGAGAATGTTTTTTTTTGTCGAGATCATATTGGATTATTTAAAAATATGCTCCAAAAAAAAATCGTGTGTAACATTTTTAAATAAAGAACTTTGACTGACACAAGAGAGGAAAAAAAAAATCAGCAGTTGTTTAATCGAGTGCATAAGAAAACTGATATTTTTTTATTGAAAGTTAGCCCTTAAATTATGTTTTAATCATTTGCACTGCAATCTTATTTATAATCTGTTACCTGTGGGCGCGTCTTTTGGCACCATAGCAACGTTCTTGGGAGGGGGGAATGAATAATCGTGGATTTACTCACTTACCATACCATTTAATTTTTCTGTATTCCGATCAATATGTGCCCCCCCCCCCCAAAAAAAAAAGAAAACTTGAAAATAAAGCTGATATCTAAAATGCAATCTCTAAACATTTCCTCAAAAACCATTGATGAACACATTTGGATATTTCTACTTATTAAAAATTCAACAGAAACAGTCCCACCACTCCCACCACTTAGATTACTATTAACAATAAAGCAAAAAATTAGCAGCAAAAAATAGCAAAAATTAGCAGTCCATATAAAACCAATAAAAGTTATTTATTATTACATTACAATCAATAAATTATACTAACATTAATTCAAACATAAAGTTTCTACTTCCCTTTTCCTGATCGATTGACTCAAAAATCTCATCTTTATTAAACTGCTTTGATCTTTGAAGCGAATCATTTTGTACTTCCTTCCGTACCTCCACAAATCAAAGCGTTCTTAAAGCAATATTTCACGACCAGGAGCTCGTGAAGAGGAAGCTACGCGTTTAGAACTTCTTAAGAGTGCCTTACATTTCCGTGTAAGAAGGTAATTTCAAGCCTCATTTCTGTCTTTGAAAGCTATAAATATCCCCATGTAATAAAAGGTACAGAGACATGTATAATAAATGTGCTGGGAGAACTTATGGTTGGTTTCATTAATATATATTTATGTACTATGTGATGAAGTTTCGAACCTGTTTAAGGCTTAGAAGTATTGCAAGAGACCGGTTATATGTGAAATTTCTAAGCTGCATTTTTAATGTACACGCACAACTAAATGGAATAATTCTACATAAGTAGCAAATTTTCTAAAAAGGTACTATTTTTTTTAAATAATTGTTTTTAATTTTAAGATTAACAAAAATCGTTACTTTCACTGTAACACTCAATGAAATTATTAATATACAGGGTGTCCACTCCAATCGTGGACCAATAGCTAATTTCTAAACCGTTAGAGATAAGCATATAGTTTATTTAGGAAAAAATCTCCAAATTATGAAAGGAATTTTGGGTCTATTCAATGTTTTTCAAAAAATCAAATTTTGAAAGAGTTACGAAATTTAAATTTTTATACAGCCCCCCAGTCCTATCAATCATATTTAGTAAAACATTCTTGACACTGTAACGTTTAAAACTAAAAAAAAATCACTTTTCTACCACAAAAATTGACCGAGTTATGACGTTTTGAAAAATCAAGATTTTGAAGGATTTCGCATACGGTCCCTTGAGCGACCTCTCGATGACGTCATGAAATAATGCAAAATCTTGATTTTTCAAAACGTCATAACTCGGTCAATTTTTGTGGTAGAAAAGTGATTTTTTTTTAGTTTTAAACGTTACAGTGTCAAGAATGTTTTACTAAATATGATTGATAGGACTGGGGGGCTGTATAAAAATTTAAATTTCGTAACTCTTTCAAAATTTGATTTTTTGAAAAACATTGAATAGACCCAAAATTCCTTTCATAATTTGGAGATTTTTTCCTAAATAAACTATATGCTTATCTCTAACGGTTTAGAAATTAGCTATTGGTCCACGATTGGAGTGGACACCCTGTATATTTATGTACTATTTGATGAAGTTTTGAAGCTGTTTGAGTCTTCGAAGTAACGCAAGAGACACTTTATATGTGAAATTTCTGACTTACATTTTCATGTACACACACAAATAAATTGAATAATTCTTCATAAGTAGATACTTTTCTAAACATGTGCGTTTTTTGTTGAATAATCATTTTTATTAGTGAGATTAACAAAAATCGTTACTTTCACTTTAACACTCAATGATGGTTATGGAAATGCGTATTCGCATATTCCTGAAAATTTACAAGTTCCCCAAATATTGCATAACTTAGAGCCAGTCAAGTTGAAAAAAAACCTATCATAGTCACTCTTTCAAAAATTGGGTTAATTTTTTCGTTGCTTCATATTAACAAAATTTTAGGTCGTTTAAAAATCTATGTTTAGAAAATAAATATAAAAAATATGGTATGTCTTTCTCTGAAAAGATGGTTTGAATCACTACTTTCGAAGAAATCTTTTGATTTAGTACGAAAAGAAAGTTTTTGACCCCCCAAAGCAATTGAAAACCTAACAAATCTTTTGAAAAAATTTTGTTTCTCAACCTACGAGTATATTTTATAACTATTAAAAGTTCAGTTTTCCTTGTAAATATGTGTATAATGGCAACAGTTTTTTTTTTCCTCACTGTGAATTTATGTTCTTGGAACTAATTTCGTGAGTGAAGAAAATAACTGGTTAACAAAACAATAACAAGGTTTGAAGCATTAAATAAACTCATTGAATTAATATTGCAGTGGAATCAAGTCCTTTCTAAACAAAAGTTAACACTACAAGGGGAATAATCGATGTAAACGTGTTTCCGCATAAAGATTACTCAAAGCCTTGAGTAAATTCAGATTTCACGATTCACAGAATCCCTCAGACAGAAGATTTTTGTCAGTAACCAAATCTATTGACGTAAATAAAATTTTACGAAGCAAAAATATTTTCTGAAAGTCAGGCCCATCATTTATGGCGGGGGGGGGGGGTCAATTGCCCCCCCCCCCTGGCTTTGAGAAATCAATGCATTTTCATAAAGGTGGGCGTGGTTTTTAATGTTTTCCGATGAAATTGTATTGTGTTTGGACCCTTTGCCCCCCCCCCTGGAAAAACTTGAAATGACGTCCCTGCTAAAAGTTGTGAATGCATAACAGAAATTGTTGAAAATAAGTCCTAAAAAGAGCAATACTTTCACATTTATCGGAGGCTTAAAAGGAATGATGAGAACTATGTATTTTACAATTCTAGTACTTTTTTTCCGGAATTTCGTTTAATGTAACTGAATTAGGTAAAGTTATATGCAATGGTTTGTACCGGTTGTATCATTAGTTATTGCATACTAATATTTTGGGCTTAATTTATAGTAGATAATATTCTTGCTTTACGTGACAATATTTACATTTGTTCCAGAGTCAGTTTCCTGTTACCTAAACGGTTCTTCGTAACAGAAACGTGTACTCCTTAGAAGTTTGCTTACAGTTATATGTGAATGTATTTTAATTTAAGGTTAAAGGCAATGATGTTTTTAGTTTACTACTTACGTCTTTTAGTTATTAATTTACACCTTTTTACTTCCTTTTACATAGTAAAGGAAGTATTGTGATCGCGAAAAAAAAATCACTCAAATTTGAGTCTAAATTTTGATTTTGCTCACCCCCGAATGAAAATTCCTTAGTTTTTTTGACCTGTCAGCACGTGTATATGTACCTAGCAACATATAAGCAGCCGAAAAATTTTTTTCAACCACCCCCGAGTTAATTACGACGAGTTTTCTCGTGACGTCTGTATGTACGTGTGTGCGTATGTGGGTCGCATAACTCAAAAACTATATGCCGTAGAAGCTTCTAGCTTGGTATGTAGGCTCTGAGGATGGTCTAGTTGTGCACCTCCCCTTGTGGTTGCATTTGAATGTTCCCAAGGGGGTGTTTTACCCCTTTTTTGGGGTAAATCAGTGTTAATTTCAATGCAGACTCAAGTGATATGAATTGGCGCGACCACTTGGCGATATGTCGCCAAGCTTTTGGTCGCCGTTTGACGCCAACTTGGCGACATATCGCCAAGTTGGCGACAAATTTGGCGAAAAAAATATTTTTCGAGTTTGGGTTCAACTTGGCGCTATTGGCGATATTTTGCGAAAAATTCACTGAATGATATTAAAATCAGCAATATTTAGAAAATTAACCATTGCAAAATATTTTTTGCATTGTTTCGTGGCAGATTAGGGGAGTAAATATTTGAATTGTTATCTTGCTCACTCCAAGCACTTTTTTTAACACTTAAGGCAACTACTAAGAAATTTACACGTAAAAGGAAGTAGTGTGGGGTCCATACCAGATTTTTTTATTTTGCTTGACGGATTTATATTTGGTTACGTACATAACATGAATTTCTGACATAGAAGTATTTTTTTTTACTGAATTTTTAAATTACTGTTCTCATTTAAGACCCAAAATTCATTTATGATATTGTTCGCGTATTCATTTAACGTAATTTTGCACGTCTTGTATTTACCTTAGACAAAACATTTTATACACTATGATTAGGATGGATCCGTGAATCATCCCAGGTAGCACAAATAACCTTTAAACGTTTTATAAAACTTTTTAAGCGGTTGTAACAACGTTAATAACCATTCTACAATCTTTAAAAAACGAAGTGTGCTACTTGGGATATTATAAACTTTATAATGAAACATGGGAGCTATTTTTGTGAAATGCAATACAATTTTGAAGATTTCCAGCGACTATAATTAAATACTCTTCTTTGCTCTCTTATCTCATAATATTCTTCCATTAATAAATCATTTTTCAGAAATGTTTTTGCAAATCTTTAAAACTTAATTGCATAACATTTCCAAACCGTATTAATATGACCATTTTCTATAGAAACATTCTTATTCATGCTCTCATTAGAACTTATGTTGCATTTTAGACCTTTAAAGAGGCTTGTTCACTTATGCGTCTGTCTCACTTATGCTCCTTTTTCTGTTGGTCCCTTGGGCCGGCGCATAAGTGAGAGTTCACTGTATCTATTAAAATGGAATTGCCCATATCTATTTGCCTACTCATAGCAGGAACGCTCTTGATATACCACTGGTATGATGAAAATAATGAATAATAAACCAACTTATATGCTTCTTTCTACATATCCCTAAAAGTAAACGTAATTAAGTTATAAATACAAAGGAGTCTCCTCTTTCCTGCTACATTTTCCGCCCAGAGATAAGAAATAGATTATTCAGGTCGCAAAATCATTATTAAGACTGCTTTCTGCGCCTCAATAATAATAAATAAGGATAAAGTAGCTGCATGGTGTCTTTATAGCAGAAAACTAAGGCTATCTAATAAATGGGACGTAATTGACTATGAATGGAGCAAGGAATTTCGTTTTGAAAAGAGGGCGACATTTATTTTAAGGGTAGAGGTATTAAAAGAAAATTTCTCAATGACTGAAAAAGTTAGTTGGGGTTTCTTTTATAAGATATTCTGTCAGCGTCAAATACAAACGGTTCGTTTAATATTACTTGAAAATAGTTGATGAATAAAAAGGTTAGTGGATTACTTAGTACAGTCTATACAAACAAGTTGAAATTATTCCAAGAATTTTTGGTACGTAGAAATCATATCATTTTTGAAATACTATACTCATAGTAGTTTAATAAATATGTATAAAAGCTTCCAAATCTTCCTTCATTCTAACTGATTTTACGGGAAAATTTATGTAGAAAAGCGCAGAGAAATATAAATAGAAAAAGAACTGTCTTTAAAATATTTTTTGACTAGTCAATTACAATAAATTAGAACGCTCAAACATTGGAAGACTAGATTGCATTTTACGAAATTTTAAAGCATTTTTACAGAAACTATTTTTTTTTTTTTGTCAAAAAGCCAAAACGAGCTTTAAACCTATTACCGTTCTTCTTCTTCTTCTTTTTTTTTTTTTGGTTTTTTGGGCTGGGCTCAATACGACTTGAATTCAATTTAACCCCATTAATATTTTTATTTTATTTTAGAATATCTTCACAAAATGTTATAAATATATGCATTTATGTATAAATATTAACCATCAGAGTTTTAGCCGTAATTCAAATACGGAGCGGGAGCAAAATTGCCTGATATTCCAAATGACAGAAATATTTTAATGAGAATCATTTTTATTCGTAGTTGGAGGGCAAATATATAGTGAAAGAAAGAGATTTGGAGAAAGTTTCAGTCATTTTATTAACGTGTATTGGCTGCATGCATTTACGCAATTAAGAACAACGGTTCATTTTTTTAACTTTTAATTTGCCTTTTTTCTGAAATAAAATATGAAAGGAACTTAACGTAAAATTCCTTGAGTAAATTAATGCCTTGTTTAGATATCATAAAATAACAGAATCGTTGATACTTTGCCAAGCTGATGAAATGTTGAACGAAACAAAACTGAAATAAAAGTCTAGGATGTCACTTTAGAAGTTTTTCTTCTTATATAAATAAATGAGTTTGGCTGATTTGTTAAAAAACTTTGTTCTTACACAAAAAAGTAATAAAGCAGTATATGTTCTGGTTTTTAAAATTTTTCTTTTAAATCGTACATTTTCTGCAGAAACTCATTTCGCGAATGATTAGGCCACTTCTTAGCGAGAATGTTAAAAAATGTTTATTAATAAGCCATTGTAATTAGGGTGATAACCTGAGTAGAGACTTAGAACAGTTTTACAATGACATCCAATTAGCTTCTAAGAAGAATTTGGTAAGTACAGCGACAATACCAAACTATGTGTAAACGCAACACCAAATGATTTGAAGAATTTGGCTGATGAATTTTTACATGAATATTTCCCCTAGTTACCGCAGATATTGAGGTAAAAAATGCATCAGAAAAAGAAAAGAACCTTTCAAATAAAGCAATTTGCTTTTTATACAATTACTATATAATTTACTATACAGCTATTTTTTATATTGACAAAATTTTTTTTAGAAGATTATTTTACATTGAATCACTTGTGATTTCATATAGTTTGTATTGAATAAATAAATAAATATTTAAATTTTTTCCTTTTATATTTATTTTAAGCTATTTATCACTTGAAATTTATGTAAATGTAACAAATAACACACACCAGTAATATCAATTTTTTATACATAAATACAAAATTATAGCCAAAACTAAAACATAATCCAGCCTTAGTAATAGAATTTCATACAACACGACAATATTTCCAAATGGGAACATGCCCAAAATATGGGGCTAGTTTTTTTTCTTCAAAAAATTCTTATTTCATTGTATATAGGGGCACTTACCCAATCTTATTTTTATAAAGTAAATTCTTTCTTTATTACTTTCTTCTATATCTAATATATAGAAGAAAGTATTGGTTTCGTGAAAATTTTCGAATGTCGAATTTTGACGGATTTGCACGTTTTGAGGTGCGCTGAGTCCATTTCGACCATTTTTGGAAAATGTCTGTCTGTGTGTCTGTCTGTGTGTCTGTCTGTGTGTCTGTCTGTGTGTGAGTCTGTATGTGTGTGACCAGTTTTTGTGGCCGCGCTAGAGCAAAAACTACTGCATGAAATCGAACAAAAATTTTTGCACATATGTACCACCATGTGAACTGGTGCACCTGACTTTTTTTAGCGAATTCCTCCAAGGGGGGAGGAGCAATCGCACGTGATCTGCGCGGGTGTGATTGCTATATCTCAGAAAGTAACCGGCGGAATTAAACGAAAATTAGTCCATAGGTAGACCCTACTGAGTACAGGTGCTGATTCAATTTGTTTGTCAATATCTTGAAGGGGGGTGGAGCAATCGCACGTGTTCTGCGCGAGGGTGATTGCTATATCTCAAGAAGTAACCGGCAGAATCAAACGAAAATTGGTCCATAGGTAGACCCTACTGAGTACAGGTGCTGATTCAATTTGTTTGTCAATATCTCGAAGGGGGGTGGAGCAATCGCACGTGTTCTGCGCGGGGGTGACTGCTATATCTAAGGAAGTAACCGTCGGAATCAAACGAAAATTGGTCAATAGGTAGACCCTATTGAGTACAGGTGCTGATTCAATTTGTGTGTCAATATCTCAAAGGGGGGTGGAGCAATCAAAAGTGCTTATTTTGTCATTGCACCTACTGTATCTCGGGAAATATTGCTGCGATTTGAATGAAATTTGGAATAACACTAACCCAATATGGAAACAAGCATCGAATAAATTTTGGCGCCAATCGCCCCAGGGGGAGGGTGGGGTGATTTTTGCGCTTAGTCAACAATGCGAAAAATTAATTCATTAAAAAATCGCTTTCACGCTATTTAATTATCAAAACAGCTGAAAACTTTCAATGATTTGAAATTTTTAACTGTTGCCAATTTCTTTTGACTAACAAATAAAATGTTTGCAATTAATCTAAACAAGGCTTTTGTAATGATTTCCAATTTCGCTCATTGATTCTGTATTTGCAGGGTTATTACGATAATTGGGAAATTGGTGCTGTTTCCAATTATTCGGGCGAGTGCGTATTTTATTTTGTAACTGGAATTCATAAGATAGATATAGAAGAAAGTTTCGTGACGGCTACGACAGCTAGTCTTTGGATCACAGAGCGGCGTTTAAAGGGTTCGTTACTGAAATTATTTTGATGAACAATTAAGTATTTTTTAATTTCGATTTGAGAACGTATATATTTTGCGAAAATATTGTTCCAAATAAATTTTATGTTTCAGACGTGGAGATTTTTAAGCTCTAGTATTTAAAAAAGTACCTTGCAACTATCAAAATATTTGAAATAATATAATCTGTAAATATAAGTCTTTGTTGAAAACTATAGGATTGGATAATTTTTTTAACAAAAAAGAAAGTTGTGACTTTGAACTATTTTCTTTATGTTAAGTGTGTATACACCTTAACAGTTGCAACTTCTTTTTGATGATACAGTATTTTTGCTCTTTTTAATATATATCCAGATAATTTTTGAGGTTCCCAAAAAGTTGCCAATAAGTATTTAGCACTTAATTATGTATCAAACAATTTTAATTGTGTTTGATAGTTTTCTCCTAATACTAAAGTGTGGGAATTTAAAGAGAAATGGACTAGAAAAAATTGGACTGCATGAGATTATGTTTAAAAAAAAGAAACGAATTTATTTTAATGGTTTTGTCTTGTCTGTAAAGTGCTCTGAGTTTTCTGGAAACCAAAAATTACCATCATTTTTAAAGCAGCGTCATCATTAAAATAAGTTTTCAAACACCAAAGTGTTCTTATTGCATGATGAATAAGTAACGAGGACATTTTTATCGCTCAAATTCACTACTAAATCACAGAAATTCAGCCGTTGCAGATACTACTTATGTTATGATTTTAATGAGGTTTTTTAAGTTTATACAGAAAGAACATTAAGTTCGGAGAATGTAAAAAGGGAGTTTGTTTTCAATATTATGTTCTAACTCGGTTATATACCATTAATTTTGAGTTGCGTTGACGCTACGTTGCACTGGCTACCTAGAAAAAAAATTATGTCAAGTTAGGCAGCAATCAAGCTTAAATAAATAAATTAAATTAGTGTACAATTTCCCATCAAAGTGTAGAAAAGAACAGTTTTGTGACTCGAAATTTTGAGTTTAGAGCTTTTGCATTTTTTTAACCCTAAATTTTCCATCAATGTACACAATTGTCTTAATCATTCTGTCTCGCGGATGTTATGGTGAAAATCCGCCTATGTGAGTTGAAGGGCTTGGAGGATGAAGGGGCTAACTTACAATTTGAAAAATAAAAACTCTGGGCAATGGTAAGCAATGGATACAGATAAGAAAATAAAACTTGGTTTATCAAAAAGTAGATATCATTAGACAGATTTCATATGCACACTAACGACAAAACCAGAAAACAAAAAATCTGCAACTACTGCAACAATAAAAATTAACTTTAATTGCTTGCAATTCTGTTTTTCGCATAGCCTCCCAAGCCCTTCAGTTGCTGAACGCCAAAGTGCATCTGCGTCAAATTTGTCAAAGATTCGACATAAACTGCCACTTTGTATGAAGAGCATGCTTACCCACCTACATACACACAAATAAAATAACATAGTTTGTTGAGAAGCGGTCGTGAAAAATTACACTTCGTTTACGTAGATCAAAAAAAAAAAAAAGTAAAAAAACATTTTTTTCGAGAATTAATTTAGCTGGATTTTCATTTTGAATAAAACTGAGAATTAATTGAAACCAACTGGAAGTTTTTTTTTTTCGCAAGAAATTATTATTGCTCGTTTTCTAATTTTAAATGCGCATACGGAAGTTTTTAACAAACAGAATTATTCATAAAAATAAAAATGTTGCATTTCGAATTTGTCTGCCCAAATAAAATACTTTGTTTGAAAGGTCATATATTTCATTCGCGTAACATTCAGTCAATTTCCTAGATATTTACCTTAATGTATTCCTTCTAGGTTATTATTAAACGTCACAACTTGGCTCAGTAGGAAGTGATCAATGTGCTTCATTAGTGAGGAAGTCTTAGATTAGGAAACATCAATGTGAAATCATTAGCACTTGAAATTAGAGCTTCAATGAGGGTGATATTATTAATTCGCACGTAAATAAACTGTCGAATAATTATACAAAATAAATAATGGGACGTAGATAAAATTTAAAAGATCGGTACAATTTTCTCGATGTTAAATATTTAATTTTAAGATCGAAGCATTTGTTGAGGCATAGATTTTTTTTTTTCAAAATTTTATGTTTTAGTTTTAAACGCAGCACCTCGTATTTTTAGAAGAAAATTTAATTAGACCTGTTTTGAATATATAGAAATTATTATTTTGTTATCACCCCAGACGTTGGCTCTATGCTTGAAATGTTTATTTGAAAAAAATAATTAAAAAGATAAATTGATGAAAAAAATCGTAAATGCTTTGGAATTTTTTAAAGACTTAATACTTAGATCGATGTAAAAATCTTCATAAACGAAATCCTTATGCAATTGAAGATATCGTGATCATATAATTTTACGTCCACTTTGGTTTTCTTTTTATTCCATTGATATTTATAAATGGTAAATGGTATAAAATTTCGGTTGCTAAACAGTGGTGAAAGTTTTTTTTTTTTTTTTAAGTAACTGTTTTTTAAGTGGCGACAATGATAAATTCCTTGAATCTCCAATCTTTATTAACAGAAATATAAAAAGAGAAATAATTTATTGATAATAAATTGTAATTTTTTGACGGTTATTTGCTATTTCAAAAGAGCAAAAACATGTATTTTTTAATCACTGCAATCTAAAAAAGGATATCATATTCATTTACTCAAGATTCAAAAAAAAAAGCTATGTGCATAGTTTTACAATACAATTTCAGTTTAATCTGTACAAAATGCAGGTTTAATGCCAGTTTTAAGATTAAAACTCACCACAAGCAAGCAATGTGTCTTAAAGATGAAAACTTGTTTTCGTTTGTTTCTTTTTCAGGAAAGAATATTAGAAAAATTAGAAATAAAATCACATGTATTTTATAGCAAAAGTTTACTGCAATGATTGAGCCAGCAATAAACTAACTGTTTGTTTCCCAAGGCGCTACATTTCTAAATAGTGTTAAGAATATTACAGCACGATACTAAAAATTTCTCATGGTATTGTTTCTAACAGTGACTTGAATACACACACAACAAGAAAAAAAAGTGCTAAATGTTTGCCTCCTTTACATGTAGGGTAATAAAAATTGTAATGATTCAGATTTACATTTAAAACCCAAAGAAGATGTAGTTTATCTGTAGTGTGTATTATAGTCGAACCCCCATCAATAAACCAAACTATTGTGCAGCTCACTCGGCCACTAAGCCTCGTCGACCACAGATGACGCATTGAATTATGAAGGATTTGCCGTTTGCCTTCGCAGAAGTTTGTGAGAGCGATTCCTATTGGTTACATAGCTCACATGATGAGCAAATTCCTCTTTCCCAGCATGGGGATAAAGTCGCTCTCAGATAAGGTTGCATCTGCAGTGTTTGAGAAAATACAGCACTAAAAATTACAGCATTTATTACAGTGTATATAAGTTGTTGTTTACAAAACTGCTTTAAAATGCTAACGAAATATGTCTTGAAAACAATGACCTTAATATTCGCAAATGCCAATATCTCAAGCAGAAGAAATTAATAAAAGGCGGAACTGCTGCAAAATATCAAATTATCATTAAAACTTACTTAAAAAAGCAGATATATAGAAAGGAAGGGAAGGAAAAAAAAAGAAATTCCAGCTCAAAACCGAAAAGAAAAACCGACAAGTATGCGTCTCAATCATTACTCTAAAAACTCATTTACTTCGTACGTAAAAAAGTTCATCATTTCTACTCCTGAAAAAAAAGGGGGGATTAAAAAAAGAAGTAAAAGTTTTGCTCCATTGCAAACTTTTTCTGTGATTCAGTAATGAATGTAGAAAAAGTTTAATCTTCACATTTTTCTACATTCCAGATTAAATTCTAAATGCTGATGAAATTAAGAGGTCGTCATAAATTTGTTCCCTAGACATTGAAACCGTTGACTTCCAAGATGTTCTTTTCTATTTACCATTTTTTTAAAGGAAAAAAGTTGTAACTTCATCAACTTTTTTTATCACTCACTGTGTTCATGTCTTGTTGGATACGATACATTTATCATAGAATGTGGTATATTTATCGTAAAGTACAGTAATTTACTAGAGAAGCATTTTAGTATCCCACACCCTCAAAAAATCATGGGGTGAAGTGAAAACTACAATATTTTTGTAATGAAACATTTTCTATTTGATGAGGTGGAGTAATTTTCATCAAATGAATGTCTAAATAAGCGAATAAATGAATTATTAATGAAAAGATAAACAAATAAACAAGCAAAGAATAAATTAATATATAAGAAAAATAAATGAATGAACAAAGTAGAGAATGAATAACAAAATCAACGAATGAATAAATAAATTAATGAACTAATAAATAAAATAATACGAATAAATTCAAAAATGAAAAAAATCGAACGTGATTTCGTAAATAAAGGCATAAGTGAACGAAATTAACTATTTCACTTTGCTCCATCCACTTTGCCCCGCGTAAACTTAACAAGTTACATTGAGCATTTAAAACCAAAACATGCCTCATATAAACTAAATAAGGACTGCACTGGACATAGTAGATTGCAATTAATAGTTAAAATGACAATTACAAAAAATGTATCATTTTATAATAGCAAGAAATATTTTTTTTAAACCACGAATATTACAATAAAGGTATCAAATTTTAAAAACGACTTGTATATTTTTGTTGACCTTTGGAGCTATCTATTTTTTGACAGGAATCGACAAAATGTTTAGAAACTTAGTTAAAATATTGCTAGATAAGTGTCGCTGCAAACTGTGAAAATCTCCACCATTTCACTTTGCCCCACATTCCCCTCTACTCCAACAACAAAGTTTCGGGAAAGATGAATTCCCCCATTCAGATGAGTATGGACCCTTCTTTTGCAGTTGACATGAAACATTTGTAACCTACCTACAATTCTCATACACTGGCGGAAAAAAAAATCCCAACACCAAGAAAGACTTGTGTTAGATAAACGAAATTTGGTAGGCGTGTTTATACAACTGAAAGATGACATCGATTGAAATTTCGTGTTCCGCGCATAAGTGTGGCGCAGCTGGCGTCACTCAGAACATGCAAATAAGGCTTGTTTGAAAAGCGTGTTGTGAAGCTCGTGTGTATTATTTTTCCGTGAAATTGGACGAATTGCGTTCATGTTAGCCAGGAATACCTTTTAAGAAGACGAAGAAGCCATTATCAACAGCTCACCGAGTTTAAACGAGGTCGTACAAATTGGCTACGAGAAGGTGGATTTTCATTTCGCGATATTGCAGAAAGACTTGGGTGGGAATGTTTCCACCATGCATGATTATTGGAAGCTATGGGCAAGGGATGGTACTACCTCAAGAAGATCGAGTTCCGAGCTGCCACGTGGCACGACTGAGAAGGAAGATCGCCGAATCTTGCGTACGGCTGTGGCGCATCGTACTGCATCTGCGGCTGACATTCGAGCTGCAGTTGGTACCGTCGTGACCCAAGGAACGGTAAGAAACTGTTTACTTCAAGGACTGCTCCGAGCCAGGCTGCCTGTAGCCGATATTCCATTAACTGCAAACCATTGCCTTTTCCGACGGCAGTGGTGCCACGACAGAGCTCACTGGAGGTCGGAGTGGGGATCTGTTGTAATTTTTGATGAAAACAGATTCTGAATTAGTGCCAGTGGTGGCTGTATATTGGTCAGAAGGAGGCCAGGGGACTGCCTGCATCCAAGCGGTCTACGGCCTAGACACACGGGACTCACACCTGGAGTTATTGTCTCTGGAGCAATTTCCTACTACAGCAGGGGCATTCTTGTGGTTATCCCAAACTCACTGACTGAAAATTTGTCGTCAGTCTATTAATTTAACCAGCAGTACAGCCCTTCATGAGTAGCATTCAAGGGGGCGTTTTTCAACCGGATAACGCTCGCCCTCACATCGCTGCTTTAACGCTATGTGCTCTACAGAATACTGACATGTTACCATGACCTGCAAATTCACCAGGCCTGTCTCCAATTGATAACGTATGGGATATCATGGGATGGCACCTCGAGCATCATCCACAGTCAGCAATGACGGTCCTAGTATTGACACAGCAAGTGCAACAAGCATAGAACTCCATACCACAAAGTGACATTCGGCACCTGTATGACATAATGCATGCAAGCTTGCAGGCTTGCCTTCAAAATTCTGGAGGTTACACCCTCTATTAAATTAACATAATTTCACATTTGCACAGCATTTTCTTGAGCTTAAATTAGCCAGTGATCTTGTACATTTAATCAATTAAACATGTTAACTAGACAATTGCATTACCCAAATTTCATTACTCTACGGCAATTTTTTCTTGGTGTTGGGATTTTTTTTTCCGCCAGTGTACATGGTTTTCAAGCTTTGTTGTGATATATTACCTTATAATCTTTCGAAATAAATATTTAAAAGATAAAAAATTATTATTATTATTTTTTTTTTTGCTGCATATTTACCATTTCAAACAATGCTATGACAACATACCCCGATGCATCTGCCAATTTAGCCCGTCTCCATTGTAAGTTGGTACTGTTGAGGCACCTTCGAAAACATTTTTTACTCGTTTCCTAGAGAATTTTAGATGATGTTCTTAGTATTTTTTTTTGTAGCCAAGAAGTTACCATATCAGAAGCATAAATCACTTTTACCTTAAGTACTACAAAAAAAAAATAATAATAATAAAAATAAAAATCGAGAAAAAAAAACTGCCAACTAGCTCCAGTCTCTTCTATAAAATCTTAGTCTACATCTACCTCATTTTAAACTATGATTGATTGCAAAAAGACTCTTATAGTAGACAATTTGTCCAGCCACCGTATTTTAAGAGTTTGGTTTTGTTGATCTTTCTTTTATATTCGTTTCAGTACACAAAACTTATGTTTTTCTCTAATGAAATAAATCATTTTTACGTTGCATCATTGTTTCGATTTTTTGTAAAAGGTTTTTCTTGCTATTATGAAAGTGAATTAGCTGTTCATTTTCTCAAAAAGAATTCAAGATCTATAAAAAAATAATTCCTGTTTCTCAAATAATAAAGAGGGGGGGGGGGATAAGAGCAGTAAGAAAGTTTCAAAAAATGCTTTCAACTTAATGACAGAACAATCGAAAATACGTTTCTTTTTGGACTGAACTAGAAACCTATTTTTTTAACTCTTCGCATAGTAACAAAAATACATAATTTAATATGTAACATGAAGCTATTTATAAAGCAGAACAAAAAATAAAGTACAGCTTCATAAAAGACTGAAGTGATAAAAGAAATAATGCGTCTTGGTTTATCATCTTACTTTTTAAAAGCTATTTATTTTTAGACAGAGAGAGAAAGGGAAAGATATGTTTTTCTGATTCATTTAAAAATTGAAAAAAATCCGTTTTCTATAAAATTAAGAAAAGTGTAATTATTCCGATCTATTTCTGTGCTGGGAGTTGGAAATAAAATGTTTCAACGTTTGCGTGATATCTTAAATTTCATATTATTTGAAACATGTGTTTGCTCTTATATGACGTTGAAATAAGATTTATGAAACTAAATTGAAGTGGCATTTGGATATTTAGTCATTATTATACACTTCCATAATACCACAAAATTTTAAAAGTAACCATTTCGGAGAAATGGTTAATTTTAATTGATTATCCCAATTCAAACCGTTGAAATATTTTACTTAGATGGTTTATGGAATGTCTAGGTAAAAGAGATATGTGTTTATAGGTTGATATACTTTTAACATTTGGATTTTTATAGCTTTTGGCCCAAAAGTTATGGATCAAAATTGAATTTCCTTTCATAATATTTCTTCCAGTACTAAATATCTCAAAAGAGCTTATTTATTTTTCTTTCGCTGGGGAAAATGTTTTTTTTTCCTATTTACACATTATTAAGTTAATTGTTTTAAATCTTTAGACTTGTATTTGTTAGCCCTATATCCCTTTTTTGCGACATTGAGGCATTTATGCATTCATTTTATCCCTCAGTTACTTCTTTTAAAGTTAATTCATGAATACAGTTAAAACCCAAAAATATTCTACTAATTTTGGATGTAAAGGAAGGTGCTATTTTATGAGAATATAAGTTTTTAAAATTTTTTAAAGCTTATATGTCGCTCTTAACTGCAGCTCGAATCAAAAAAGCAGTTTCTGCAAAGAAATTTACTCAACTTTCTAAATACGTCTGTTGAAGCAGAATAAATACCGTTATCTATCGAAGCTTGCATATTCAAATGACAAAAACGTGCGTGAAAAAACACAAGTGCAGTATTTTTTTATAAATAGTAATTAATGACAAAGAGTAAATGTAAAAAAAATAGAACTTATGAATTTGTTTATTAATAATTTGAATTTACTCTGCTATGCGTCATAAAATATAGCATACAGAATAAATTTTGCAGAGCATTTTGCAAACCTTATTTTATAGATGCGCCTTTGTACAGCAGGGAATTTTTTTAAAGAATAAAACGAAGTTTTCCCAGAAGCGATTTATCTGTGTTAGTGTTGATCATAAATTAAACATTTGTACGAGCCAGTGTTTAAAGATAGTATTAGCGAGTTTTTATTCTCTTGAGCATAGAAATAGTTCTTTGAATATTCTTGCTTTTTTTCTACATACTATATAAAAAGTAAGATTATCATAAAATTGCTCAAAGCTGCTTTAAAATATTTTTTGCGTCAAAAAGTTTGAAAGACAGTAAATTATAATGTTCTGAGAGTATTACTCTTATAGAAAAGAAACATTTCTCGATTTTTTAAATCCATGCAACGAAAATATATTAACATAAAACGGGTCTGCAGAGGAGAAAAAATTGTCAAAATAAATATTAGTCATTATTTTAGGAGCTTGTTGGGTCTGTGTTCTTTTTAGATACATGTAAAGTAAAAGAAAACCCTCTTCAAATAAAAGTAACGAGACATAAAAATAGTTTTTCCTTTAACAATATCCAGACTACTAAAAAAATAATAGGAAACAAATATACAAACGTAATTTTTTTCAAAATATGCTCTGTTAAATAAGTTTTAGGAAAAAGGGCTATGCCAAATATTAGATAAAACAGAAAAAGATTATTTATTTTTAGCAAATCGATTTTTAATAAATTTTTAATTTCATCACTAATACAATGATAAAATCAATCAAAATCAATAATATCTATCAATAAAGCTAGATAATTTTTAAAAAAAAATGCTACTGAAAAGCGGCCCATTAAGTCGAAAAAAGTTAGTGGCGACTTTGATGCTGTCAGTAGCCACTTCGAACCACGTTCCAAATAAAATTGCACTCCACCTCAAATAAATCTTTCTTTTACATTCGTTTTATTGCATTACACTTATGTTTTTCTCAAATAAAATGAATCATTTTTACAATGAAACAATGTTTCGATTTTTTGTAAAATGTATTTTCTAGCTTTTTTGAAAGTGGATTAACTGTTCATTTTCTCAAAAAGATGTAAAAATTTCATAAGAAAAGGATTCCTCTTTCTTAAATAATAGGGAAAAAAGTTAGTTCAAGAAGAGCTGCACGAAAGTTTTTAAAAACGCTCTCAACTAAATGACCAAGAAATAGAAAATAAGGTTTTTTCGACGGAACTAAAACCTCCCCTTTTCAACTCTATTTGCATGGTAACAACAATACGTAGCACGATAATTAACGTGTCACTAATTATTAAAACAGAACAAACAGAACAAGCATAATATAGATTTCTAAAATACAAACGTAAAGAAGAACATATTGAGCTTTCAATTATCATCTTACTTTTTAAAACTGTTCCTTTTTGAGAGAAAAACATCTTATAGCAGTCCTTTTTCTGATACATTTAGAAATTAAAAAAAAAAATGTTTTCTGTAAAATTTAGAAAAAGTGTAATTATTCCGATTTTTTTCCGTGCTAGAAGTTGGAAATAAAATTGTTCACCTTTTTGTGTGGTTTCTTAAAAATTCATATTATTTGAAACCTCTTTTTGCTTTTACATGGCGTTGAAATAACGTTTATGAAAATAAATTTTCATGCGTTTGAATATTTAGTCTTTTTAATACAATTCCATAATACCACAAAATGTTAAGAGAAACCGTTTCGGAGAAATTTAATGATAAACACAACAGAAAAATGAGGCTCTAAAATTGCGACATAAATCAATAATTGCTCAAAAATTCTTTCGAAAATCTCTCACAATAAGTGAATTTTGAAAATGGTGTTTTTGGAATCCTAGGGTATAGAATATATTCTTATCGAACTAGAGGATTAGAATAGTGCGAAAATTTAATAATGTTTTGAAGAACCGAAGTAAAGAAAACCTAAGAAAATGGGGAAATGATTTTCCTCTGTGTTGATGTGGTGTTTAAAAATATTCTAACTAAAAATAATACACATCAAAGTCAGCATAAAATCGAAAATGTGACAAGCAAAATGTTGAGATACAACTCAAAAGATCTTACAACATTCCAAGATGTATTTTTAATTTGAGATTTCCCCAAAGCTCAAAATAAACTGGAGTTTATTGCTTTTGTAATACTCTAGAATTGAAAGCTCCAGGTCAAATTAAACAATTACGTATCTGTCGTTGACTAAGATCGTTCATTGATAGAAATGTTATTGAAAAAGTTGATTCTGTATCGCTTGATAATACTGCCTGGTTATTTTTTCTCATACAAAACGTTAATAGTGAAAATTTGGGCCTGAGAAAGTCTGCCTTTAGTTTATGAAAAAATTTTGCACTCAGCAAAAATTTTGAAAATCCATCTTGACAACACCACATAATGTATACAATATTTTTTCCTTTATCGTCAAAACGCGGTTTAAAATTTGCTTGTTGTACTGTATTTAAGTATCGTCAATCATCTGTAGTATTGAATGAGAAAAGTCGTATTTAATTGCCCAAAAGAAAAATCCAAATGCAAAAATATTGTTGGGAATTAGAAACTCCTTAAAGACGAAACATTTTTTGGCAAGGGGTTTTGCAAATATACCAGAATGTCGTAAGTGTTGATAAAATATCTATAAATTACGTAAATCCTATTAAACATCGTAAACACAATAATAAGCACATTTTTATTTTGAAACACGATAAAGCAGAGGTCAAATCACAGCTCAAAATGTCCGTAGGCAACAGAGCTAAACAACTAAAAAAAAAAAAAAAAAAAATCATAAATAACTTCCAACTTACACTGCACCTGCTTGCAAAGTAACTTCACATTGACTTCCCGACCAGCGGAAGTAAAATCTAGAAAAACATAGTTAATATAAAACATCGCACTTACTATACTTGTAGTTACCTTCTTGGCGAATTACAGGAGCTCGCCAACTGTTTGTGAGCTTTTACTGGTTGGCGCGATCGATTCAAGTCGATGTGCTACTCCTCTCTGCGCCACTTGTAAAATTGAGAATATGTAACAATTTACGAAAGTTATGATCAAAAAAAATGCTGCATATGAGTGGAGTTACGCTAATCTGATTTCTAGAGTGAAGGCGCTAATTTTGTCCAAAATTTGGACACCACCCTATGAACTACTTCCTTTGCTTAGTCTTAGTTTATTTCTAAATCGCAAAGAAGAGTTGCAAGTAAATACATGAAAACTCTTTTTTTTTTAAATCTCGAAAGAAAATACCGAAATATTCCAGAAAATATTGAGTTACCTACTACGTTCGAAATGCTACCGTTTGGTGATATTTTAAATTTATCTCCAAGTTGGGGCATCAAAAATTAAGCCAGCTCGGCAATTTCTTGATTATGAATCACCAAAAGCATGTATCTCTATATTAACTGTTTTTTCTTTAACTGATGGAGTAAAGCTTCACAAAATGTGTTTTTGAATGAAACTTAATGGACTAAATGTAAAATTTCGAAACATTGCGGCAAACGAATGGCATAAGAAAATGAAAATAATTTTTTTGACGAAATTTGTAACAATGCATGCATATGACGTCTGTGTGTGTAAGCATTTTATTCTGTTCTTTGTTTTCCCTTAAAGTTAATTTTTATCCTACAATAAGCAATCAATTAATTTTCCTTAAATTACACTGAAGTGACAAAAGTCATGGGATAGCAATATGCAAATTTTCAGATGGCAGTAGCATCGCATAGAACAGGTATAAATGCGCAGTGCTTTTACAGAGCTTTCATTTCTGTTCAAGTTATTCATGTGAAGAGGTTTTAACGTGATGATGATCGCACGACGTGAATTAACAGACTTTGAACGCGGAATGTTAGTTGGAGCTAGACGCATGGGTCATGCCATTTCGGAAATCGTTAGAGAATTCAACATTCCCAGATCCACTGTGTCAAGAGTGTGCCGAGAGTATGAAATTTCAGGCATAACATCCCACCATGGACAGCGCAGTGGTCGACCGCCTGCACTTAAAGATCGAGACCGGCGACGTCTGCAAAGAGTCGTAAATTCTAACAGACAAGCAACACTGCGTCAAATCACCGTAGAAATCAATGTGGGACGTACAATGGACGTGTCTGCTAGAACTGTGCGGAGAAACTTGGATTTCTTGGGCTATTCCAGCAGAAGACCGACTCGAGTGCCTTTACTGACAGAACGACATCGCTTGCAGCGACTCTCGTGGGCACGTGAGCATATCGGTTGGTCCCTAGATGAATGGAAAACCGTGGCCTGGTCCGATGAGTCAAGATTTCAGCTGGTAAGAGCCGATGGTAGAGTTCGAGTGTGGCGCAGACCCCACGAAGCCATGGACCCAAACTGTCAGCAAGGCACTGTTCAAGCTGGTGGTGGCTCCGTAATGGTGTGGGCTGTTTTTTCATGGCATGGACTTGGTCCTCTAGTGCGACTGGACCGAACATTGACTGGAAATGCTTATGTGCAGCTACTTGGAGATCACTTGCAGCCATTCATGGACTTCATGTACCCAAACAACGATGGGATTTTTATGGATGACAATGCGCCATGTCACCGGGCCACAACTGTTCGCAATTGGTTTGAAGAAAATTCTGGACAATTCCAACGAATGATTTGGCCACCTAGATCGCCCGACATGAATCCCATTGAGCATTTATGGGACACCATCGAGAGGTCTGTTCGTGCCCAAAATCCTGCCCCATCAACGCTTTCACAATTATGGACGTCTATCGAGACAGCATGGCTCAATATTCCTGCAGAAGACTTCCAACGACTTGTTGAGTCCATGCCACGTCGAGTTGTTGCACTTCGCCGGGCAAAAGGAGGGCCGACACGATATTAAGAGGTATCTCATGACTTTTGTCACTTCAGTGTAATACATACTAAAAATGCGTTCTATACTTTTTCTTTGCTGAAGTTTGTTTAGAAACTAAAGTAATAATTAGTTGATTGTCACTTTGTAAGAATTAATTGCAAAGAGATGTAATTGTTGGTTATGACTGACATAAAAGGCGCAAAATATCGTAGGAATAGTGTGATAGCGTTTTATTTTTTTTTAACAGTCATGCTTATAAATTAATTACTGAGGCATTTTCACGAAAAGATGTACATCATATTTAATTAGTTCGCTTTATGTCATATTTCTGGGTGGGAGGAAAACTGAGCTGAAACTTCTTAAAGAAATAGCGTAATTCAATTTTGTGAAGGGTTTGTACTTAATTTCTCTCATAAAAAATTGACAGCATCAAGGGGAAAAAAAAAACTCTAAGTTTTTTTTCCTGTCTTTTGAATAATAAAAGTAAATTGAAAGTCAACTACATCGAGGGAGGAGGGGGGGCATCATAAATTTTAAAGCCAATGTGTAATTGAAGTAAATAAAAAGTTCTGCATTGCACGTTTTAAATTTGAAAAAAAAAAAAAAAAAAAATCAAAACCTGCATAAAAATGCACTTTAAAAAAAATTTCATCCATATTTCGTCTGTTTGAAGCTTTAAGTAACCATTGAGGGAGGGGGGGGGATTACTAATTCAAGCAATTCTATAAGCAGTGTTTTATTCTTCAATTTCAGCTCAAGCGAAAATTATTGTTAAACTAGCTGCGTGGCCCGGCGTTGCACGGGCTCTGATATAGTGAAGGCAGTTTGAGAAAACTACCCGCCGCCAAGGCGGCTCGCATTTAAAGTGGTGAGGAAAGTTTAAAAAACCTACTCGCCGCCATTGCGGCTCTCCTTTAAAGTAGCGAGGAAAGTTTCAGCAAACTACTAGCCACCAAGGCGGCTCGCCTTTAAAGTAATGAGAAAAGTTAAAAAGATCTACTTGCCGTCAAGGCGGTTCGCCTTTACAGTAGCGAAGACAGTTTCAACAAATATCTCCCCGCTAAATCGGATCGCTAAAAAGCTTTCCTGCTTCGAAAAGTCAATCGAATTATTTGAACATGCTTCCTCAGAAATAAAGACAATGTCAAGTAGCGCATACTTAACACTCTCCCTAAATAACAAATAAAATTACTTACCAAAAGCAATTATTTCCAAACTGCCTTCTTCCTGTAAAATTAATTGCAAATTCTAAACGAAAAAGTTGTTTTAACATTCAGATCGCAGCCAAAAAAAGTCCCAGCTAAAAACATCAATTAGAATTTTACTTGAAACACATTTTCAAAATGGCAATAGAGAAAAATTAAAGTCTTACTAAAAACAATTGTTAGAACTTTATTGTAACACGTATCCAAAATGGCAACCGAAAGAAATAAATGTCTTGGAATTTTAAATAGTTCAATAATTTAACTATCGTCTTAACTCAAAATGGCAACAAAAAGAAATAAGAGTCTTGGAATTTTTAATAGTTCAAAAATTTAATTAACTTTTTAATTCAAAATGGCAACGGAAAGAAATAAAAGTCTTGGAATTTTAAATAGTTCAAGAAATTTAATTAAAGTTTTAATTCAAAATGGCAACGAAAAGGAACAAATGTCTTGGAATTTTAAAAAGTGCAAAAATTTAATTAACGGGTAATTCCATTGTGACTAACATAACATTTAGAGTAAATTTTTAATCTTTCTTTCTGTGTGTGAGCCTTATTTTGGTCACAATACCAAAAACAAGGTGTTATTCTTCTCCGCATAGATGAGTTGTTTAAGTTAATATACAAAAAGAATAATATTAACTTCATTTTTGGCAGTTAGAGGACATTTTGATCAACGTGACTAACATAACAGATCTGTTTCAAATTTGTTATGTTAGTCACGTTGATCAAAATGTCCTCTAACTGCCAAAAATGAAGTTAATATTATTCTTTTTGTATATTAACTTAAACAACTCATCTATGCGGAGAAGAATAACACCTTGTTTTTGGTATTGTGACAAAAATAAGGCTCACACACAGAAAGAAAGATTAAAAATTTACTCTAAATGTTATGTTAGTCACAATGGAATTACCCTAACGTTGAAATTAGTATCTCAGCTAATTGACGTCGTAGAATTACACGGTTGGTCTTATTGTCTTCCTTAGAAAATTTTGAGTCGATGTTTGATTCTCTACTCTCAGCGGTTTTTGAGGAGTTCAAGCTTCAGACGGACAGACAGACGCGAGCAGATTTCCTACAGACATAGTAGTAACTAGCTGTGTGGCCCGGCGTTGCACGGGCTTTAATGTAGTGAAGGCAGTGTGAGAAAACTACTCGCCGCCAAGGCGGCTCGCCTTTACTGTGGCGAGGAAAGTTTCGAAAAACTACTCCCCGCTAAAGCGGCTCGCTAAAAAGCTTTCCTGGATCAAAAAGTCAATCGAATTATTTGTATATGTGTTTCCTCAGAAATAAAGACGATGTCTAGTAGTGCATACTTAGCACTCTTCCTAAATAAAAAAATAAAATTCCTTACCAAAAACAATCATTTCCAAAACGCTTTCTTCCTGTTAAATTAATTGCAAAATTTTAAACGAAAAAGTTGTTTTCATATTTGGATCGTAGCCAAAAAAAAAAAAAAAAGTCCCTGCTAAAAACAGCAGTTGCAATTTTATTTAAAAACATTTTCAAAATGTTACCAGAGAAAAAAAATATCAGTCATTAATTAGAATAAAAACTATTGTTAGAACTTTGTTGTAACACTTGTTCAAAATGACAACGGAAAGAAATAACACTCTTTAATTTTAAAATGTTCAATAATTTAACTAACGTTTTAATTTAAAATGGCAACGGTAAGAAATAAATGTCTTGGAATTTTAAATAGTTCAATAATTTCTTAACGCTTTAATTTAAAATGACAACGGAAAGAAATAACGCTCTTTAATTTTAAAAAGTTCAATAATTTAATTAACGTTTTAATTTAAAATGGCAACGGTAAGAAATATATCTCTTGGAATTTTAAATAGTTCAATAATTTGATTAACGCATTAATTTAAAATGGCTACGGAAAGAAATATAAAAACCTTGGAATTTTAAATAGTTCAATAATTAAATTAACGTTTTAATTCAAAATGGCAACGGAAAGAAATAAAAGTCTTGGAATGGTTTATTTCACAATTTACTTTCTTTATAAACACAAGTATTTAAGTTCTATTTGGGTAGCTTACGTTACCTGCATATGTCGGTAACTTACGTTACACGTTTCGATTGTAGAACAAAAAATTAATTAGACAATATTTTTCAAAAAACTTTTACTATTTGCTTAACACACACTTATAAGATAGAAAATATAGCATTGTTAACATTGTATTGCCCTTTCTTTATGCACATCATGAACTTTAACATGTTTTTGGTAACTTACGTTACATAGAACAGTGCATTTTTGAAGTTAACATAAATCACTTAATTTACGTGAAAACACACATTTTAGCAATTCACAATATTTAATTAAAGTGTAATAATCAATATTCTTCCTTTAAAACAGTTATCTAAAGAAAAAAATTGAAACTTACCAACGTTGAAAGATTGACCATTTGCTTGGCCAAAAGTTAAATATTCCATTTCCAACTTCAAAGTGCTGCCAAAACTAAAAATACTACATTCTTGACAAAAAATTAGCATAAATAATAAACTTCTAACATTTTAAAACCAAAACATATGTAAAACAGACGCATTTCTGTAATTTGATTTTTCCAACGCTTTTTCACACTTGCATGGAATTGCCCTACTGGGGACACGTTACCGATCTGATTTTTAAAATATAAAAAAAGATTTTCGGAAGATTTTTTTTTTCTGGTGTTATTGGATGAAATGAAAGCAAAAACTTATCTTCTTTCTGGGGAAAATTATTTTTTTAACCTAGTTATTGAAATACTAGAGAAAATTCAGTTGGGACTCAAATTGGCACTTTTTTAAATATTAGCTCAGCTGTAATGTAATTCCCGTTAGTACTTGATTTATAAATGCTGTCATTAGAAAACTTGACCTATGAGACGACTGCTGGAGGAAAAAATGAATTAAAATTGAGTTATTTATTGGAGTATTAGCACTGAGAAACTTTCCGACCGAAAAGCACTGCAGATAAGTATGAAACAGTTTGAAGTATGCAAGTAGCAGTAATTTTATGCTTTGAAAAAAAGAAATAACCAGCGATACTTTAGATTATTTTATTCAATGTTTTTTTTTCTTGATTCAACAGATAATTGCCCATTTTTTGCACGAAAGTAGTCTTTTAAACGTTGTATGACTTTCATACACAAATCTACATCATCAGTTCATCATTGGGACATAGCCACATCATCAGTAACTCTGAGAAGCGTTGTTGGATTTTTTTGGTTCAATTCCTGCTTTAGCCATGAGTTTTTTTCCTCTGTTAGGTCTGTGAATATTTTTGCACTTGTTATACTTGTTAATAATAAAGTCCAATCTCTCGAGGCATTGAAAATCCATATCTTCATAGAAAATACAAACTATGACACAACAACACAAATGAGTCAAAGAATATCATTATTTTTATGTAAATTCTCTCCTTGTACGTATAAATTATTTCTTCATAACGTTCAATCACGTCAGTAAATAATTATCGAATATTTCAGTGCACCAGAACTTGAACACAATTTGTGAAACAGCATCCGTGGCATTTGTACTTAACAGAAAGTGATCAATAAAGTATACAGAACAAAAATTATGTAGCAGAAAAAAATTATATGCGATAAATACTAATAGCAGAAACTTAAACAACTAGAAACACATGCAGTCGTTCTTACCGGCACACTACGAAGTGAGAAACTTACACACATGAAGGATTTTTCCCTGAATTTCAGCACGTCAAACTTTTGATATGAATGGCTGTTTAATATACACTTCTCACTGTTTATATCCATCCTACCATAATTGATCATTATTTATTTAATATATTGATGTTAGTTTTGCAGCAAATAAAGTAAAACAGCTGAATATTAAACGTTAGTTGGGCAGTCAAAATAATTGTTTAATCAAGCTGGTATATTGTAATGTCAAGAAAACTTTTAGTGCAGTAGAAATAAGCCAAAAAACACCTTGGGGTCGAACAAATTGCAACAGAAACGAAACCTGGTGGAAATGATAGGTAATAGACTTCTAGTGAATATACTAAAAGTATACATCCGTACTGGTGGGACAAATATGTTTTTTGGCCGCCATCTTGAAAAATCATGAAAAAATTTCAAAAATTCAAAAAAAATATGTATGGTACCAAATAAAAGGAAATTTCAAGCTGAAAAGGAATAAAACATTGAATATTTAAAGTAAAGTGAAGATAATGAAAATATGCACCTTAAATGTCACTCAAAATGCGGTTTTCTTGGCCGCCATCTTGCAAATCGTGGAAAAAAAAACATAATAACAAAAAATCGTATGTGGTATCAAATGAAAGGAAATTTCATGCTGAAATTGAAAATAACATCTAATATTTAAGGTAAAGTGAGCAGTCTAAAAATATATATCCGTACGGTAGCGGGAAATGCTTTTTTTTAGTCGCCATCTTGGAAAAGAGTAGATTATTTGAAAACAAAACATATCATTATATGGTATTTAATGATAGGACATTTCTTATTGAAAAAGAATAATGATTTTGGTTTAGACTAATAAATGAAAATAATTAAATGCAGGCCAAAGCACTAAAATCTTTTATTGTGTTAAAAACATTATTTATTAATCTAAGAAGCATAAAAGCTGTGAATAACTTTGCCTCCAAGTATATCTTTATCAAGATTAAACAAATACATTTTCTTTAAAAGTTTAATTGGATGATTAAACAATTTCCGCAATTGAAAGCATAAAAAAACATGCAATTAAAAAATTTCCACAAAAGAAAGTATTTACATAGGGTGAGTTCTGGTAAGTGCGTCCACGGGGTAAGTGCGTCCACTGGGAATTATATGAACACTGTCTTGAAATGGCTTCTAAAACACATCGACTATGTTAGATAACTGTCTAATGATAATTTCAATAGGTAGAATTCAGGCCTGGATTCAATAGACGAAACACAATCAGAGACAACTTAAATGTCTTCAAAAAAACTCTAAAGTAAAGATTGAGAAAGTTTTGTTTCAGTTTCTCTTGTAGTCATACCAAGCAATTGAAGTCAAGAAATGCAAATTGTTTCTTTTGAGTAATAGCTACTAATAAAATTTATGGGGTATTTTGATCAAATACTCTAACTAAAATTTGTTTATATGACGGTACGCACTTCCCCTTTCTTTAAAGTAAGGTGGGGGTAAGTGCGTACCATTATGATGGGGCAAGTGCGTACCATTATCATGAGGCATATGCGTTCTATTATGCGGAGCAAGTGCGTAACATTATGATGAGGCCATTACGTGAAAAATCCGACTCTCGTAATTCACCTTTAATCTTGCTTATAACTCTTTTATAAGCCGATTATAAATCCGACGTCATTTCCATCAAGTATTTATATCAACATTGAATGCGGCATAAGATTTCAATTTTATTCATTACCTCTGAAATATATTGGCTTTTAGATGTCAGTTAGTAAATGTTTCGTTGAAAATAGCAATTATAAGCTATACTTAATTTAAACCAGAATGACAAATGAAGCAATGAAATTAAGTGAAACACTAAATAATGAACCAACTGATTCAAAAAACGAAGATGGAGTAATGAATAAATTATAGTTAAGAAAATTAAGAACACCTTGTGAAAAACTATTTCAATGTACAAGAAAAAAAAAAGTACAAGTATCCCATCATTATCAATTTTTTTTTTCTTTTTGCTCTTTATTTTGTGTTTTTTCTTACTGCTGCTGATTCTAATAAGAAAAATATTTTAAAACCGCATTTATTCAAAAAAAAAAAAAAAAAAAAGAAAAAAAAACGAATTGTTCACTCAGGTCACCTAACGATCTACTATACAAATGGAATTAAAGAAAATCACAGGGGTACGCACTTACAACAAAGCTATTGGACGCACATGTCTCATCTTACATTTAAGAAGGGGTAAGTGCGAACCCTGGCTTAAACACAGACTGATTAATATATTAGACCAAAATAAACTATGTAGACTATGAGTGATTATTACTAAATAAAAACAATTTACATTTGCTCACTTGGTCTTATTAAAAGGACAAAGGAAGAATCACAGACACAACTCTCTCAATCTTCAAATCGCAGTTGTTCGCAAGACACGTGGGATATCACTGATTGCGTTTCATCCATGCAAGCAAGTACTGATCTCTAGTATTAGGAGTTATCCCAAGGCAACTACCTAACATATTTAATATGTGCCAGAATTTTTTTCCTGCTCATATTCACATAATTTAAGGTGGACGCACTTACCCCGCTAGGTAGGGAAAGTGCGTACCTTAGAATAGGTGTCATAAACCAGCTCACAAAACCTATGCTTATGGTTTATTTGACATATTATATGCTTGAAAATCTTAGTAAAGGATCTGGAAAGAAAACTAAAAAAAAATTGTGAGTGTACAAGATTTTTCCACAGAGCAGCATACTTGAGAACATGAACTTTGAAAAAAAGGGTACGCACTTACCAGAACTCACCCTAATTAAAAAGGAAATATCATCATCATCAGTATCAAAATCCAAAATGTCTCCTGTGTTTCTGCAGTTCTTTCCACAACAGTTTCTACAAACTACAGAACATGGAAGTCCATACCGACGACATGTACATTTTGTAGTGTTACATGGTTCTACTAGTGTACTTTGGCAGGTACATTTAATTATGTTTAAGAGTTTATCTTGTGCGGGACTCAAGTCTGTCGATATCGGCTGAAATTCTCCATCTACCAACTGCCAACCCCAAAGTGAGGGATTAGGAGTTTGTAGTTCAAGGTTTTTCCGAATGAAGCACTGCAAATGGACTCGATATAAGTGATATTTTGCTGCATTTTGTGTTGGAGAGCAATTTCAAATTATTTTTTAGCTGAAGCTATTTTTTAAGGTATTAGTCGTAGCGAAGTGCATTTAAGTGGTCTGTGTCAATGTTACCTCCATATATTGACACAATTATGTTACAACCAATTTCAACAAAATATTCTTTTGTAACATCCCTCAATGATCCAAAATTGCAAGCTCAGTCGCTTAGAGTGAAAGATTTTATTACATTTTTGAAAACAGAGGATTTACTTTTGCCAAATAAGGCACTGGTGGTGTCACACCCTGTCAATGCGTGAACAAAGGGTAAAGTTTCGCAAGCTTTCTCTCCGATTGATATTTTAATCGCTTGGATGTCATGAACTTTATCCGACTGTGTGGCAGACTGCATTAAAATATTCTTATAGGAATGATACAGTAAAAGAATTAAAATATCTGCATCATCCGCAACTACTGTCACATGTTGGTGCTGGGCTAGTTTTAAAGCTTCATTAACTATCACCGTGTCTGCATCTCCTTCTGCTTGAATCACAGAATGACCTTTCCTTTCAAAACAATTAGCCAGTATCTTGACAAAACGTTGTTTGTCTACAGAGTTGGAAAAAAGTTTGTCTTTTTTCATAACTATTGGTAAATTTTCATCGAATATTATTTCAACTGATGACTGCTTTATGCGCAATCTGTGCTCCATATCTTTGGCTATAAGCTATGTTGGGTTTCTTATACCCATCGAACACTACGGTCACTTTTCCATATCTTTTGTTCACAAATGATTCGTATTTACTTACAACATCTCCAAATGTTGCAGAAGCGGACCATGGTAATTGGTGAACTAATGCACCTCCATCAAGAACGAAGGAAGTGCTCTGATGCAACTGAATTGTATTGACATTTAATGTATCTAATAACCTTGCCAATGAAGATTTATCTGTTTTTCTCATCATCTGGGTACTATGGTCAAATAGTGCACTTGGTAAAGTAAACAATTCATTATTGAAAAACTCACTTGCATTTTGAGCACTATCTAAAGAGATACACGCAAGCCTCCTCTGTGTCAATAGACGTGAATCTATGTAGTGAGTCTCACCAGCAATGATGATTCCTTTTGTTAATGCTTTCATAGTTACTGCTTGGTTTGATTTCAGTAAAGTTTCATCTTTAAAACACTTACCTGTGAGTTTATCTTGGATGTTTTTTTCCAATGAAACCAGCATTTTCTGCAGTAACTTTGCTTTTGCTATCCGTTATTCCATTAAAAATGTTACATAAACCACTTGAAAGAACAGCAAATGAATTGTGGTCTACGAAGAATCGCATTATCTTTTATATGTCTTCGAAATCACTTTCCATCCTTGCATCTGTCAAATCGATATGTTGTTCACTGCCAATGCGTGAAACATTGATCAGCAAGCTTAGTGAACATGTTACTTCGCTACAACTAGAATGGCTCAAAATCCAGGTTGCACGTTGACTTTCCGTCATTCCTCTTCCCCGTGTCATGCCAGAGTGACTTTTTGTGCATTTCATGAGTGTTTGTTCGATGTGCACATCGATGTGCAATGTCACATCTTTTGTGGGAAACCAAAAAGACCTTGGGAATTCCTTGCGTCATTCAATGTAACAGTTTTTAAGCACTTGAGACGTAAATACAAGCTTATGTACGTTTAATTGTTTTGCATTTTCCTACCTATTTCATCTTTATACAAATTTTGATTTAAATATCCCATTAATATTCTTTTTCAGTGTGAAATTTCCTTTCATTTGAAACCACATTGTGATACATTTTGTTTTTAAAAAAAGTCCACGTTTTTCCAAGATGGCGACTGAAAAAAAGCATTTCTCGCTACCGTAAGGGTTTATATTTTTAGATTGCTTTAAATATTAGATGTAATATTCCGTTTTGGCATGGAATTTCCTTTTATTTGATACCACATATGATTTTTTTATTTTTATTTATTTTTTTCCTAGTTTTAAAGATGGCGGTTAAAAAAATCGCATTTTGCGCGACAGTACAGGTGTATATTTTCAGTATCTTCACTTTACTTTAAATATCCCACATTTTATTACTTTTTAGCTTGAAATTTCCTTTCATTTGATACCACACATAATTTTTTTTAATTTTTGAAATTTTTTTATGATTTTTCAAGATGGCGGCCAAAAAACATATTTGTCCCACCAGTACGAATGTATACTTTTAGTATCTTCATTAGGAGCCTATTACCTACCCTTTCCAGTAGGTTTCGTTTCTCTTGCAATTTGTTCGACCCCTAACGCTATTTCTACTGGACTATTTGCAGTAGACTGCATTTTTTAAAATAAGCTCATTTCAGTTTTTTCCTTAACTCTACCGTTTCGTTACAGGAATCACAACCACTCATGTCCATAAATTAAGGATGATTCCGAATCACCAGAACATTGAACTCTAAAATGAATAAATCAACCGTATAATGGCAACAAATATCTTCACGAATAATATGCAAATTACAGGAAGCAACTGGATGACGCCAATTGTGCGTCACAATGACCAGAATGAAAAAGATCCATATATAAGGAATTCTTGCAATGAAGTAAAAGTGTTCGCATGCTTTTTACAAGCATTTAGGTGCTCTGGAAGCGTAGTGATGGCCGAAATGAAGCATTCTGATGACTTTTTACGCGATAGAATTATCGGCCGCGTGGACTGTGGGCTCACTCATCAGGAGGTTTCTGAGGAACTTGGGATCGCCCAACGTCTCATTTCCAGGCTTTGGCAACGCTTCCAAGACAATGGTAACGTGAGTTAGACGTTACAGCAGAGGTATTCCTTGAGTGACAACACCGAATGAGGACCGATATTTGGCAGTTTCTGCCGAAAGAAGCAGACAGAGCACAACATCAGACCTATCTCGTCAGCTCTCTTCAGTTACTGGGACTACAGTTTCAAGGCAGACGGTTTACAGATGGTTGGGGAGATTGGACTGTATGCCCGTACTCCTGTCAGATGTGCCCCACTTAGTGTAAGTCACTGTCGCCTTCACTTAGTCTGGAATAGAGTGCATGCATACCGCACACTGGACCTGTGTGATGTTTTCTGACGAGTCTAGGTAAGTTTACAATCAGACTCTCAGCGAATTTTCCTTGGAGAGAGCCAAATACCAGTTACCACCAAGAAAACATCGTTGAATGACACCGTTAGTTGGTGCAGGATTGCTCGTTTGGGGAAGAATCACCTGGGTTCCAGGACACAACTGCATGTTCACACTGGAACCATGACAGGCCAAATCTATCAGGACGCCACTCTGGATCAACATGTACGCTTACTTCGAGGCGGCATGGGCGCAGAATTTGTGTTTATGGATGATAACACCGTCCGCACCTTGCGAACATCGTGAATGAACGCCTTAAATCGGAGAATATCACCCGTATGGACTGGCCAGCATTCTCACCAGATTTGAATCCAATACAGCACGTGTGGGATATGCTTCGCCTGCGAGTTGCAGCCCGTCATCCACTTCCTACAAGTCTATCGGAGCTTCAGAGAGCATTGATTGTTGAGTGATGTAATATTCCCAAGTACAGATTGATAAACTGATTCTGAGCATGCCTAGGCTTTACACAGACTGTATTTTGTCGTTTGGAAGACACATTAAGTATTAGTTTTCATAATAACGACCTAACATTGATTTTTGTTAAAATGATATTTTTGCAATTTGCTCCAGGGAGTATAAATCGCGATTTTACTTGATAATATCAAACATGTAGCATCTTTTTTTTTTGCTATTTACCTTTTGTTTAATAAATAGGCTTTACAAATAAGTAGTCTTTGTTTTGCTTCTGACTCTTTAATTGGCTGAACTTGCATTATCGTTAATTTATCGATATGAATGTATCTAGGGTATCGTCATGAAAATAGTTATTTTGCGTTCCGGTGCTATTGGTTTAATGCTTTGAAAATAATATTCAATCATATCCATCGCTGCTTAATCATGTACAACTCAAAATGTTTTCTCAAGTGGAAAAAAAAAACTTTCCTTGCAGCCCCGATTTAAGTTTGTGAGCTGTTTATTAAGTGTAGCAATCTTAGGCAACCGACTTCTGTTATATTTGCAAAAGGAAAAATTGTGATTACCTTCTGATGAGAAAACCATTTTTAAATGCTATTTAAGACTGCTTATGACGTGTGCAATTTTTCAGCTGAATTTGTGTTTCGAGTTATTAAGATTTTTCGAAATTTTGACGAATTTTTATTAAAGGTAATTTTTCCTTTTAGAATAAAATGCAGTTAAAACATGAGCAATGAAAAACTAAACTTAGTTAATAAATGGGAAATCGAGTAACTTATTAAAAGAAAATAAAGTTAAAGGACAAATAAAAAATAATCTAAAACGAAAACATGAGAAACAAAAATTCAATTTAGATTTTACTTAAAATACTTTCCACGTGGATAATTTAATAAATTTTGAAGCAGACTTCTCAAATTAAATTCTAAGAATCATTACAGTAATAAGCTTTTATTTCATGCTCAGTATCGTTTTGTTTCAATTGGAAAAATGAATTAGACTTCATATTCTGAAAAAAAAGTAGTAATTTACGTATTCAAAACTGCACACATTTAGGTTTTGGGTATTGAAATTGCACTTTGAAACAGGAAATAAGTAACTATTTTTTTTTAATCTATGTACTTTAGTTGTAAAACCATCCACCATTTTTAATATAGACACCACTTGTACAGAAGTTATTCTTATGACTTAATTGTGGAAAACAAAAAAAAATCAATTTCTTGGTTATTATGAGTTACTTTTTAGCTGGATATTCAAAAAATAGAAACATCTGTGAACCATACAGCATTAATAAATAATATCTTAGTTAAAACATGTACAGGGCCTGCTTTTCTTCAAAAAATATCAAGCAATTAGTAAGCCTTATATTAATATTTGCATTATATAACAAGATTATAATGCTATGTATAAATTACATAACTTATTATATGTAATCAGGTACCGAACTTCTCGTCATATCATTTAGACACTGCATTTTTGACCTTGTTGAGCTCATCATGCTGAAATATCCATGATAGAGCTGAAGGCAAAAACATCATAAAGAAGCCTTCAGTTTCTTTCTATTGCTTTTTTACAACAGCTTTGTTATAGCTGCAGTTGTAAACAGCCAAAACTATTGTGACTTAGCTGATGGTTTCTATAATGAGCTACTCGGTATTTGTTTGCAATTTTGCGTTAGCCGATGACGAAGCTTGCTGTTTTAATTAAACGTTTACTTTATCATTTATTTTTCTTTAATTTTATACCTTACACTGAGGCGTTTAAGGAATAACTTTACTGTCGTATTTCTTTAACTTTCTTTTATTTTGCATGTTCAAGAGGAAAATTTCTGTAATTATGAAACATTTACTTTTTCTGAGTTAAAGTGAATCTCTGATTCCAGAAAAAAAAATTGAAGTTGAGAGGCATGTTTGCATACTTTAACAAGAAGTTGTGTCCAAAACTCAACGAGCTACTTTCCCGTATACCATCATTGACATTCTAGCATTTGATCAATATTCTTTTACAGGTATAAGACTTTAAATGCATTTCCCCGCCATGCTCTTTCAAATAAAAAAGGTTTGTTCGATTTGAACTGTTCACTCAAAAGTAATTACAGAGACGAGTTTTTTGTTTGCATGTTTTAACAAGAGGTTGTGTCCAAAACTTAACGAGCCTAATTTACCATCATTGATATTCCAGCCTCTGATCAATATTCTCTTTGAAACAAAAAAAGGTTTGTTCGATGCAGACTGTTTACTCAAAAGTAATAACAGGGACGAGTTTTTTGAATTGTCCAAAACGGAATGAAAAATTGTTCAAATTGAAATACTAAAATGTGGTGTCATCGCAGAGAAAAAAAGTTTGTTTAAATCGAACTATATATTTAAATACACATGACATACACATGCTCCCCCCTAATAGCTTTTTAGTTTCCCCACTTAAAATACCTACTTTCCAGAATTTTACTTTAAAAAAAAATAAATAATAATTTATTTATTTTTGACTTTTTTTGGAGGGTTTGCGATATTTTTACGACGTATTAAGCCATTTCTCACTCTTTCTTGTCAACAAGAAAGTAAGATACAAATGATGCCTAGTCACATTTCACGGCAGATGAATGAGAATTACCATATTTTTGCTTCCATGGACATGAAGGTAATTTTCGTGTTGACCAATTTCAATTTTCATTCTTATGAGTAATTATGGCACACATAGGCCTCTGGGAACCAGGCTTAAGTCAAACCTCCCGGTGCTTCTATGGGTACCAATAAGTTGCCCCAGTTGCTCATTGAGTCTAAATGAGATTATAATGGGGTTTCGGAAAGCATATTTCTTTCTTTCTTTTTTTTTTTTTTGGTGCAAAGTCCGAAGATTTCGCACGGGCAGAAATGATTGGTCATTGGATGCAATGATCTCTTACTATCACCACCGCATTTTCCGCATGTTAGTGACACATCGACTTATATCACCAACACAAATTCAAGTTAAAATTGGCAACTAAGTGTCACTCTGGTGTGTGGCAGTTTGTCTGTGGGGCAGCTCCGAGTTAGATGTCCTTTTACTCGACATATGCATAACTGAATTCGACATAACCAAAACCTCCGTCCAGATTAGCTTCAGTTTCTACTCTAGAGGTGGCTCTTCTTTGATTGAGGCCCAGTGAGAACTTGCAATAAAGGATCGTCGCGTCGTTAGCAAACTGCTCCTGTGAAGGATTTTTTTTTTTTTTTTTTGCAAATGTATCTTACGATTTTGACGTTAACTATCCCAAAATCCTTTATGTTTTTTCGCCAAGAATGACTTTGTGACATTGTTAACATTGCTTTTTTTGCAGATTGTCCGAGCATTATTATAACAACATTGTATGCTTTACGAGGGATTTACACTCTTGCTTTTATTCTTGTACATTATTATACGGGACATTCTCCAATAGAATAGCACAAGCTCCAAACAACGGATTTCATTTAATGTTCCCAGCAAAGTCTCGCTACACTTTTTTTTGACTGTGAAATAAAAAGAACTTGCTTTCTGTCTTAGCAGGTATGCGATATTATTGTGCAAAAAATACACTTTTCTTTCCAAAACCATCATGATGACGGTGGTAAATTGACGAACTAAGTAGCCTAAACGAAACCTCATCGCCTAATTTATTCGTAACTTGCATGACACTATACTATACCAACGTTTTCATGCTTGTGATCGAAATAGAGAAGTTTCAAGCAACTTGAAAACTCCTGAAAACACTTTAGGTATATTAAATATTAAATATAAGGTTCACCTTTCTATACAGCCAACTTTATTATATAATCACACATTCTTTAAATTATCTTTAATTTCAAATTTAATGGAATTTCTTATTTTATTTGAAGTGCGAACCAAAATTTTTCGTTTTTGGTTCTCGCAATAAGATGGAGATCTAATTTTGAAAAAAAAAAAAAATCCCTATTTACTTGATACATCAAGACGCATTCAATTCTGATTGTGTCTTTGTAAATAGAATTCAGTCCCAGCAGAATTCTCAAACTGCGTAGAAGAATGTTTGTTCCGGAGAACGATATTTCCTTTTAATTTGTTCAAAGTGTCAGCTTGACAAGTTTGTGTGATTTGCCTCACACTCAAACTGATTTCACTGAAATTAACTTCTAGAGAGGGGAAAGTTGAATCATCTCTTAGGAGTCTCTAAATTGGCGTTGTATCTTCTTTATTAAAATTCGCAGTACAAATGTAATCACATCAATGAATAATTTCTGTCTAATTAAAAAAACTAATTAACTTAGTTTCTGACACGCTAATTAGAACTGCTTAAAACTCAAGAGATTTAATTAAATCAGTTTAATTGGTAATTATAATGATATTGATCAACCTTATTATTGTTAAATTTTTATTTTTAGCCTACTGAACCACCGATAAGTGGAACATAACATATACAGAAACTAAGTAAGAAACAGAATGAAGATTAATCATTTAATTAGTTATTTACAAAGAATTGCTGAGAGTAACCATCGGACTTACCCGCTGCCAGCCTAGGATCATTCTGCG